>VDFB02004215.1:0-13593 GCA_007258455.2 Sequoia sempervirens | reverse complement strand
CACAACCACCTCAAGAGGAAGGATCTCCCCTCTATTGGATAGAATGGTGTGAAAACCCAATCCTCCAAAAGAAAAAATCTCTAGCATCCTTGGGCTCCACCTTGATAGGAGAAAATTCCACCTCAATAGGAATACCACTAGAGGAAACCAAAAAAAAGGGCTTCCAACCATGTCCACCACAACCACTTCCATCTCAACAAGAGCAGTCTTCACCTCAAAAGAAGACACTATGAGAGGAAATGGGAGGAAATTCAAAGCTTCAAAAGATAGGGAAAACACACCGTCCTTTGGCTGAAGCAATAATAGGAACTTCAAGAGGAAAAGGAAACCATCCTACAACAACAGAAGATAAGGAGGGAAAACTTTCACTACCAAGTCTCTTCCCAAGGCACCCAACATCTCAGAAGTAATAATACCATTAAGCACAACTCTCTCGAGACACTCCAAGGCCTCCTATGGCCAAGGACACTACCTGGAATAGAAACTGGAAGAAAGAAGCATCAATCCACTCCTCCATCTCAATAAAAATAGGACTAAAACCCAAGAACCTCGAAGCCAAAAAAGCAAGCTCCTACAGAACACCAAGAAACTAGAGGCAAGCCTCAGGAAGACCAACCAAAGCCAAGAACTAATGGCCTCCCCCTTTGAAATTAAAACCATCACCAGCCAAGAAGGGAACAAATCAAAGCTCATAAACAACAAATGCCATCGCAACAGGGTAACCACAACACCCCCAGAAGAATTGATAGGGACAACAACAAACCACTGTCCGCAAGAGAAACCCCTCCCACAACAAAGAAAAATCTTCAAAAGGAACCATGGGCGGTACCAACAGGAAAACCAAAATGCAACTCCAAGAGAGGAGCCCACCACTAAGAGAAGAACCACCTCAAACCAAGGAAAGTTGAGGCAGTTAGAAAGAAGCCACCTGCTGTGAGAAGAACACACAACTAAGCAAACAGCATGCTTCAGTAAAAAGGGTGCAGCCACCAGAACAACACACCACATGCCAATGCTAGAGAACGAGCCCAATAGCAACACCAACAGGGAAACAATCGCTTCCCCCAACAACCACAAGATCCCATGGTTGACCAAAAGAACCATGAGCCACACCATCCAAGAAATGCCATCGCAGGAAGCAAGAAAGAAGAGGAAAAAAATGCCATCAAAAAGAACGAACAAAAAATCCACGATAAGCACTAGAACAAATAAAAGGCTCCCCCTTGAAAGGGAAACCATGAACTAGCTTCAAGGCAGAGGAAAGTGACTCTTCCTCTACCCAAACCATGCACAAAAACTACAAAAAGTAGCAGCTTGAACACCGAGGCAAAATGCCAAACAACATCTCCAAGCTTCGTGAGAAAAGCAACAAGCATTCACCAAGAGGCAGAACCTGAGAAAACAAGAACAAGCAAGACCAAACCAACTGAACCTAGCACTGGAGAGAGAGGATCGCTCTCTAAAAACCAACACCTAGCTGCTTCATCCTCATATTCACCATTGCCCGCGTTTAAACTTCTGCTCCCACTGCTACTCCTACCCAAAGCTCTCGATTGCTCCATTTTTTATTACTAAGAAATGTTAATAGATTTCCCATTGTTGGTGTTGGTTTATATTCATAAATATAAAAAGTATCAACATTTTTTGGCACACCTAGTGGGACCCAAAGCATCATGATCACCTAATTAGAATTTAGACTACATGAATAGGAGACCAACCACAAGATCAATTTTAGCTAATAACTTCAATCTCTCAATTCCTCCATTGGTGACTATTTCTTAGAAAATGGTAGTTCAACCAAATCCACCATTTCTTCCAATGTTTGTTCAAGGAGCTCCAAGGATTTTATTAACTCGAATAATGGTGGCCCTTTAATTCCTCCAATACCACCAGATACATGGGATCCCCTTCCAACAAATGCTCTCAAGGATCTTCCAAAATTCATTAAGGAAGACTCAAAAATTCTACTGGACATATACAAGAGTAGTATATTTATTCACTCTAAGATTATTGGCTCCTTGTTTTAAAGGAAAGGCCCTTGATTGGTATCAATCTCTACAATCCAACTGCATAGGCACATGAGATTAGTTAGGGAACACTTTCTTTAAAATATTTAATGAAAAAAGAGATAGATCGTCATCGCTACAACATTTGATAACCATCAAGCGTGCACCACAAGAGGCAATAAAATATTTTAAATACTCAATTTCACAAGACTTGGTGAGGATTCCAACCACACCAAGATCACCAACGGGTGTAGCTATTGTTTCTTATCTCAAGGATTTCAACTCAAATATTGCTATTATGATTCAATCATTAGGAGGGAAAATGCTTCCAACAACATATGATTTAGTGGTTAGGGCCAAAAATAGGTAGATAGATGTGAGGAAATTACCTCCTAGGCCTCTTTTACAAGTATAACCTAAACTATCAACCCCACTACAAGAGGAAATTCTTAATGCAAATCAATCTCCTTTGTCTATGTACATTTATCCTCCCTCTCAAATACTAGTAGCATTAGTACCCATTCTACAAGTGTCAAAAAATATGGACAATATGAAAGCTATTCTACAAAGTTTCTCGAATGAGATAATTATTTTGAAGAGGCAACAAGCTTCTATCCTAGACATCCTTATCAAAAATTTCAAGGGCCTTGGCCATAATTTTAACCGAATAGATATCAAATTACTCAAGGAGCAGGTCCTTCTCAACTATCAAGTCAAATAGTTCCAATACCAACCCTAGTACAGAAGGTTGCAACTAATTTAGAATGAGATTTAGTCCCAAAGAAAAATAACCTTGTGGATGATACAAATGTATGGTGTTTTCTTTGCAATGATTCACATGCACCCAATGCTTGTCCAGGAGGAAATATACAACAAAAGATAGCAAAAAAAATATGGCAAGGTATTTGGCTAAAGGCACAATCAGGGAAACATCCATATCAATCACCAAGAGTAAAAGATGTAAATTTGGTGGCACAGATGCAATGCATGTCACTATAATGAGAAGAATAAGTTGGTCATGATAATGAATTGTTCTCTTGGGTTGTAGAGGAAGAGGTTGTATTTGCAAATTAAACTTCTACTTCTAAATCTTCTCAAGTATAATACAATTAGTTTACCTAATCCAAGAGAAGGATAATAGAGGGAACAAAAGTAGTTGTTTTTCTTAAAACAATCATACAAAATAATCCCATAGTATAGACATCCAACCCTATAGTTAGGTGGCATGAAGATGCAAATGTATCAACACAAAACTATGGAGCATGGAATATGCAAGTTGAAAGGCCAAATATTTGGGGTATGCTCCTAAGCCTTGGATAGTTAGGCCACTTGATGTGGTTGAACAACTTAAGAAATAACCAACTCATATTTCATTATGGGATGTTTATCCATTCCAAAGGAAAATGCACTTCTTCAAGAAGCTATCAAGAAGTAGGAAAACCCAATTTCAATAAGTCAAACAATCATCAATAGTAGTGAAAAGGGGGTAGATCCCCAGAAGGTCGCTCAAGTTCAATGCCATACTGCTCTCCTAAATGTGAATTCAGAAGTAAGAAAAAACCTATGCCTTTCTATTTGACAATAATAGTGGGTAAGAAGTTGCTACATAATTATATGATAACCTCTAGTGCTAGTACCACTGTAACATCCTAAAGAAATAGCAAATTCTCTCCAAATAAAATATAATCCTTTGGAAAAAGGGGTCATTTCATTAGATGGAAATAAAGTAACAATAATAGGGTTAATTAAGTAATTACCTCTTACTTTGTATGCTTTTCCAAACATTAATGTGACTCAAGAGGTTGTAGTAATTGACATTCCTTTAGTTTTTTGCTTATGTCTTTTAAGATATTTCATTACAAAAATTGGTGGGTACCTTTCACTTGATTGGTCTCACATTATTCTCAAAAGTAAATATGGTTCTAAAATGAAGGTCCTATCAGAGCCACTTCATCAGTAACATATCATTCATGAAATGATGGGAGGTTTTGAGCCAACTCATACCATGTTTTCAAAGGATGAAAAACATAATATGGAAGTCATGGAGAATAAGTTATCCTAAAAAGTCAAACTAATCAAGAAGAAACACTTATATTTGAGTCCATGAAAACCAACCCATTCCATAATTTTGATTCAACAAGGTTAGGGACACATGTGCTTTATGATGAGAAACAATCAATCTCTAAAGTAACTAGTTCCTCTAAAGAATCATTTGTTAGAATTTTTAAATATTCAACACTTTGGAAGTTGTATTTTGATGGTGCTAGATGCACTAATGGTTCTAGGATAGGTGTTTACCTCATTTCTTTTCAAGGGAAGAATATAATCAAATATTTTTGGTTTCAATTTAGTTGCCCCAATAACAAAGAAGAGTGTGAAGATTTGGTGCATGGTCTCCTTTTAGTAGAGAAGATGGTTGTTAGACAATTGCAAGTGTGGCAATTTAGAGTTAGTTATCAGAAAATTTAGAGGAACAACAATGAAAAATAATGTTATAATTAGGTCATATTGTCAAAGCGTATGGGACCTATTTGAAAATTTGGATGCATTGGATATTGAAGTGGTTCCTATATCTCATAATATAGAAGTATACATAATAGCTCAAATTGGGTCACACTTCAATTCAACAAAAGATCTTGTTGAGAATAAAGATGCAATGAGGTTGATTACTCAACTTGTTATTCCTAATAATAGAGATCAATATCAAGTCTTCGAGAATGATGCTAAAATTGATTCGTTTCTACAACAATCTAGTGAATTTGCATATCATCTATAGCCAAATATTGAGCAAGCTTACAAGGAGAAAATCATGCAATTGAAATCAATAAATTTCCAAAAGGGTTGATAACCCTCAAAAGTTTGTTTAGTCTAGATGATGCCAAGATGGATAATAAGAAATTTTCTTATAGTAAAGGAGATTGCATAGAAATATAATTCAACAATGTAAGGAAGGTTAAAGTTGGGAACGTTGCAACCAAAGCTTAAAGGAATAGGCTAACTAATTTTTGTAACAAATATGATGAGGTAATGGCTTGGAATTGTGAAGATATAGAAGGATATGATAAAGAAATTGTCCAACATACCATTAAGCTATCATCAAAATCAAATCTAGTTCAACAAAATAAAAGGCTTTCTAAACCAAAAATCGATCTTCTCATGAAGCAAGAACTTGGTAAGATAATTGAATCTAAGATTATCTTTCCAATACAACATTCAATGTGGGTGTCAAATTTAGTTCATGTTAGAAAAAATAATGGTGAAATAAGACTCTTTGTTGATCAGAGCTTCTCCAAAGAATCACTACCCACTCCCCTCAATGGAACAAATACTTCAAATAGTCATTGGATCAAAAAGGTTCTTTCTACTTGACAGTTTCTCTGTGTATAATCAAATTTGGTTTAAAGAAGAAGATTAGTATAAAACCACATTTAATAATAAATGGGGAACCTTGTCTTATTACAAAATTCCTTTTGGTCTTTCAAACACTAGAGCTACCTTTCAAAGTCAAAAGAGGATAATTTTGATCATTTGGAAAAGGTTTTTTTAGAGGTGTTGTAATGTGCACTCCTGATTTTTTTTGTAATGATTCATTTGCAGGTAAATGTTTTCCAATGAAAGGGTTTTGTTGATGTTTAATTTCATATTGCATTCATCTTTTAAAACAACCATTTAGCATGAAACTAAGCAACAAAACATATAAAAAATAGTGTTGATCTTAATAGTTTTATTTTTTAGACTTCATAGAACATGTGCAACATTTTATAATTAGATTTAAACATGTTGCAGACTTGGTATAGTCTTCAAACATAGAGTAGAATGCCTAGTTCCTATCCAATGTCCAACCCTCAAGCACATGGGGCTAGGGCACTTGGTTTGTGCAATATTTAAGCCTTCAAACACCCTAAATTTTTCTCTAGCACTATCAAACTCTTCACCAAAAAATTCTGACACCCAAGAATGGTGAAAAGGAGTCAACTAAATGCAACTTCGGACCTGATACAAAACCAACATGCCTGAGATGAATGATACATAATCTTAGGAAGGTGACCAACCCCTTTAAAATCATAGTTACACTAAATATATTGAATGAGCAGTCTATTTGGGGCACCCAACAATATGGAACACTAAAAAATAATGCCCATAATGGTAGCAACCCACCCTTAGAGATATGGACATGAAATGGATGACCTATACCTCTTAAAAATAACATATAACACTCAATAAATTTGCTCCAACACTCTAAAAATTACTTAAAAAATATTCAAACTCACTCCACACACTAAAAATGCACACACCACACCAAAGCCAAGAAACCCATATCAAAAAACTGAGAATAACTTCATTTTATCAAGACCAAAACGCACAACCAACAAGCCAAAATTTTGAAAAGTCTTCAATTTGAGCACCAACCAGCTAGGGTGGGTCTTGCATCACCAAAACCAGCTACCTAGTGAAGGTTTTTCATCCTTCAACCAACAAAGAGGATTTCTGAAAGCATTCCAACATCATAACTTTACATTGCCAAATCCAAGATATCCAAATGAGAGCCTCAAATGAGAATTTATAGAGTGAGGGAAAAATTAGGGCAACTCTCATTTCATTTCCCTCTATTTCACCATTTTGAAAATAACATGAAATTACCCCAAGAGGGGCATCCAAATTTTTGCCTCCAAAAATTTCATTTTTCTTTTCTTTTAAAAATAACATTAAGTCCCAACTAAGCACCCCACCTTATGATGCATAACATTAGCCTTAAAAAATGATATAAAACCTCCCTTGTAGGTGCCAAACAAGGAAGAATATTGGCCCTCTTTTAAAAATGTCACCTTACTAGGCCAAGGGTTACACTTCATGAACCCACACCCCACTCACTTAAGTTATAAAGCAACATTATAAACTTAAGTGGTAAAATAAAATATTCCTCTGAAAACATTAGAACTAACCAAGGCTATAACTGGAAAGCACTGCACCAACTGAAAGGGGAGGGTGAAATCACAATATTGTGTCTCAATTTTTTCCCAAGATGGACATTTACATCAATATTTTTAATTGAATCTTCATATTTTAAGACCTATAGCAACTAAACCGTTAAGAATTTTAAGATGATGTGAACTAGTGATTTGTTGCAATTTGTGTGGAGATTCTAAATATATTTTTTTCAAATTCTCTAGAATAAATCATGAATCTTTCAACATCTCCTTTAATAACTGGTTTTAAATGGAAAACAACATTTTTAGAAAGTAACATTTACAACATAATTTTTTTTCTATAAAGGCTTAAATTAAATTTTTGAAATATAGATTCTCAACATCAATATCTAGGGAAAGGATATTTTTTCATAATTTTTTGTTGCATATTTTTTTATAAATTAATTTTTGAAGTCACTGTAACTATAATTTGGGCGTATGTGTGTGTCATACAACCTGACTTGTGTATATATAGAAATCCATTTTTTTTGGGGTGAAACAAGGACATAAATACCTTGGGAATGGGTATTTTTTGAAAAAAAATGACAATGGTTTACTATTTTTTTCACCTTTGCACAACAAAGAGCTTGATGTTCAGAATAAAACCTATGTTTAGTAAAAAATAAAAATTTATTACATGATAAAATGAAAATATATCAAAATTATACTTGTTGGAAAGCTCGTTTAGGGCTACAATCTTGCAAAATATCATTTTTAAAATGACATTGTTAATCCCTCAAAAGGTAAAGAAAAAGAGTAGTTTCATCATTTGACCCTGATAAGTGAGAAGGAGACTCCGTATAAGATTATGATTTAATAATGGGAGTTATATCAAGGGGTTTTTTTTTGATCTAAGGGGGTCTTATCTATCCCTCTTCAATTAAAACCCTTTAGATAGAGCCTCTCAAGACTTAAATCATTAGTTTTTTTCTAAAAATAGTGATTTCAAGCAAAAATCAGCACGTCCCAAAAGTGAGACACACTATTCTGGCAATGCCCAAGAATAGAGGCCAAACCAAGTGCTAAAAATAGCACTTACTAAATATAGCAATTTACTAAAAATAGGGATTCCAACCTCCCAATCCAACCAAATCAAAGCCCAAATGGAACTTACTAAAAATAGTAAGTTACTAAAAATAGCAACTTTACTAAAAAAGACCCAAAAAACCTTAGAAAAACCCACAAAATCTCACCATAGGATGTTGAGTCCCCTAACCAAATCCACTTAGCCTAAAAGAACCAAAACAAGCCAATGGAACCACATAATAAACTATGAGCAAGAAGGGAACATTACAAGTATCAAGAATTTGGGATTTCACTTAATCCTAAGATATGTATTTTTGGAGGATCATAGGGTAAACTCCTTGGACACATTGTCTCCAAAGAAGGGATCTCTATAGATCTAGACAGAGCGAAAGCTATTATTGATTTACCTATGTCGATGAACAAGAAGGTTGTTCAATCTTTCTTAGGAAAGATTAACTTTGTCAGTCAATTTATTTTAGATTTTGCAAGATTAGTTTGACCCATCACCTTGATGCTCAAGAAAGATCAAGATTTAAAATGGACCTCTAAGGGAAGACATGATTTTGAAAACATTAAACATGCCATATCAACAATGCCCATCTTGATTAATCTTGATTTTTCAAAGGATTTTATAATATATGTATATGGAGGCGATGATAGTATAGCAACAATGTTGAATCAAAAGGATGAAATAGGAAAAGGATAACATCCTATTGCTTTAAATTCTACGATCATGTAGGATTAAGAGACTGCATTTTTTTGAAAAGAAAGCTTATGCTATAGTCAAAGCTCTAAAACAAATTAGGAACCTAATATCTTGAAATCAATCCATTGTCTATGTGGCTCATCCAAGTGTGTACGTGAGTACATCATGGAGGAAGAAATAAATGAAAGAAGGGAAAATTAGATGACCAAGATTCTAGAATATGATATAGAGATAAAGCCCACTAGGGTGGTTAGAGTAAGGGCTCTCTTTGAACATACAACTCAGAATTAAGACTCAACAAGAAGGAATGATCAAACAACTGAAATAGTTTTGGTTAAACAACAGGAAGAGTCAGAATCATGGATAAAAGATAGGATGTGTTTCATGAAAACAGGACATTACCCAAGTCAACTTCCTCCTTTCAAAAGAATATTCTACAAGCTTCAAGGGGGAAATTTTTCCCATAATCAACAATGTCCATTTTAAGAGAAATTTTAATGGAATATTTCTCAAATATGTGGAAAATGAAGAAGTTGACAAGATTTTGAATGAATTTCATTATGGAACATTTAGTGGGCATTTCTCAACAAGAACAAAAACAATAAAAATTATTTTTGCATGGTATTATTGGCCATCAATCTTCTCATATTTCCATAAATTGGTTAGGCGATGTCATCAGTGCTAGTTTTACATTGGGAAAACAAGAAATTCCACTCTACCCATTAATCTGATTCTAGTATAAGAGTCATTTGCTTAATGGGGACTAGACTTCATTGGAATGATAAATCCTACTTTAAGTGTAAGTCACAAATGGGCCCTAATCGTGAGAGACTACTTCATAAGATGGAGTGAAGTGATACCGCTAAAGGAAGCAACAAAAAAGGTGGTACTTGAGTTTCTTGAAGATATTTTCATGAAGTTTGGCTCTCCTCATGCAGTTAAATTAGATAATGGCAAAGCATTCCTAGGACCCAAAATCTCTATTTTTTTTCTAAAAAATGGCATTTTTCTAAAGACTTCCTCAAATTATTATCCATAAGGAAATGGTTTGGTAGAGTCAAAAAACAAAAACCTGATTAAGGATATTAAGCAAATACACTCAAAACATAAGAGGGAATGTCATAAGAACTTTAAAGTAACATTATGGGCTCATCGGATCACCCAAAAAAAACCCATAGGAACATCTTCTTATGATTTAGTATATGGAAAAAATGTTATGATGTTGATATCAACGGAAATTCCTTCTATTTGATTGGTCAAACAACTCCAAATCACATAAAATAATTCAATGGAAATTCACATTGCAAATTTGATGGACTTTCACAAAACAGAGTTATCATTTAGTTCTATGGCTAATCTGTAGGAGTTTAGGTGAACTCCTCAAACACCTCAGAATCACCTGCAAGACAAAATAACTTCCACAAGAGAGAAATGATAGAAATATCATGCTATCATTAAGATGGAAGAATGCCAAATTGAATATGAGATGATTACAAATGTACAAAATGCCTTGAATATATAGGCATGAGTGAAAACCTAAATTACGTAAGATTTTTCCAAGTGTTAAAATCACACTACATGTGACAACATGTGAACCCTATCTAGGAAATGATAAAAAGATAGAGATAAGTTCTAGAAGGACAACTCATCTTCTAGAAGTAATTTTATCTCCTACAAACAAGGAAGGGGGAATTACCCCATTATTAAATGATTTATCTAATTATGTAACCTAGGACTTCAAATATTACCTAAGTAAACTTATGCAAAGTGTAGTTAAATAATTAATTACACCAACACCCCCCATAAGTGAAACTTAGGGAGAAGCAAATTATTATGCAAAGATGAGTCCCGACAACAAGGCCTGACCAGGTACTCATTTACAAATGCAATGCAAACTAAACCAAATGGGGTAAAGGAGAAAACCACATGGGAGACAGAACTCTCAAAATGGGAATAGGAACTCATAGACCTAAGACCATCATAGAGAATGAAGTAGCTCCAATAAGACTAAAGAAACCACATCTCCTAAAAGAAGTGAGAGGGAAAAGGCCACATGAAAGCAATCTCTAAAGGTGAAGTAGGTGTAGCCCAAGATGTCTCCACTGAAGTAGATGAGACCTCAACCAATGAAAAAGTTAGAGAAGGTGAAGACTCAAGAGTATCCTCCAAAGATGAATGATCAACAACATCTTGTTGCACTAAAATAGAAGAATCCACATATGTGGTCATAGAAGTATCAGCAACAAAAGGAGGATATGTAATGGATGGCTCAAGAATTGGATCCGAAGAGAGAACACCAATGTTCAAGAAGCCAAATGTCTCCTCTGAATGATGATTCACAATAGAAATGTGAGGAACAACTCTAGGAACAGAATCACTATCAGTAGCAAAATCTGTAAATGAATACAACTAAGATGAGTGATCCACCACCCCAGTAGCAATAATCCCTCTACTCTCCAAGTCTCTGATGATAACAAAATCAGGTGTAAACTCCACAGATCTCACATTGCCTCCATGTGTGATATGATATATGGAAAGAAGGTTGTTTTTCAAATGAGGACCACACAAGATATCCTGAAAAGTTTTGTCCCCAAAACTAATAGACCCCTTCCCTGTAACACTCATGTATGTATTGTTTCCCATCAAAATAGGAGACATAGTACAAGGCTCAAAGGAAGTGAAAATAGACTATGAAGATGCCATATGATGAGAAGCTCCTGAATCTAGAAGCCATCTTCCTGATTCATGACTTGAATAAGCACAAAGAGCATGTCCCTTCAAAACTGATGTGGTATGCAAACTAGTTGTGCCAATGTCAAGTTGCTCTGAAGGAGGGGAGGAAGATGATGCAGACATCCTAGAAGGAAAATCAATCTGATGTTTCTGAAGATGTTTCAGCTCATCAATATCCTTCTTGTAGCATCTATGTTTTGCATGTCCTTCCCTCTTGCAATAAGCACATGTAATTTTCTCCTTCTTAGATGATTTCCCCTTAGAAGAGGAGGATGAATCTGAGGACTCCTTTTGTTGCTCATGAGATTTGGAATCCTTTTGTTTCTATTTCTTTCCTTTTCTTGAAGAATCCTTTTGATCTTTCGGCTCCTGAGATGCAATGGGTGCCTGTGATGAAGAAGGTTTCACCATGCCCATGCTAGCTAAATTAGCTTGCTCTCGAGTGAGAGATGAAGCAAATTCATCAAGAGATGGCATAGTGAATCTCATACCAAGAGCATCCTAAGTGGCATAAAAGGTAGAGACAAAAATTAAATATTCTGGTCCAAGTTTAGAAAGAATGGACAATATCAACTAAGAGTCCTGCTTCTGAATACCACACTGTGTCAACTGCAAATGAAGAGACTTGAGTTTTGTGAAGAACTCCTAAATGTTGTCAAAATCCCTAGGATTTAAGCTAATGAGCTCATTCTCCAACTGGAATCCTCTCATAGTATCCTACTTCCCAAACAAAGACTCTAAAGTAGTCCATATCTGATTTGGAGAAGTACAAGACTCAATATGAAAAAGAAGATCAGGAGAAATAGACAGACATAAAGTACCAAAAGCTTCATCACACCTATTAAACCACTTTCTCTTTTTAGTAGCACCTGCAGGTTCAACTTCAATACCCATGGTCACTTTGTACAACCCTTTGTGCTTCAAAAGAATCTCCATTTGTTTTTTCCAACCAAAGTAGTTGAATGGAGTAAGAATTGCAATATTTTGTGAATCCATGAAAAAATAGCAGTATATACTCTCAAATGCAAAAAATATTCCCATTTATTTCTCTAAAAAAAATCTTGATTACATGTTTCCCAAGAAAATAACCTAGAAAGCAAATGTTGAGTTCTGACAAAAAATTAGATACCTAGTGAAAAAACTAGAAAAAACAGGTCTAAGATTTTTGAAGACAACGAAACCAGCTTTCTAATGATATCTTATTTGTGAAAATTTATTTTTGTACAACTATTTTCTTTAGATCCGTGCAAGATATCAAAAATCTAAGACACCCAATTCATATTTTGACCCTGGCTATAAAACCCAAAAATCATTTTTCCTACAACTGAGTGGAAGATAGATTTATGAAGCAAAAAATGAAAAATGGCTTTAATAAAAAGGTTGCTTGCATCCAACAAAACTTTCATGCCATGATTGATCCCTCATATCTGGGAAGAAGTCTGCAGTACTAAAGCTCTAATACCATGTAGGAGTTTAGGTGCACTCCTCAAACACCTCAAAATCACCTGCAAGACAAAATAACTTCCACAAGAGAGAAATGATAGAAATATCATGCTATAATTAAGATGCAAGAATGCCAAATTGAATATGAGATGATTACAAATGTACAAAATGCCTTGACTATATAGGCATGAGTGAAAACCTAAAATGCGTAAGATGTTGCCAAGTGTTAAAATCACACTACATGTGACAACATGTAAACCCTGTCTAGGAAATGATAAAAAGATAGAGATAAGTTCTAGAAGGACAACTCATCTTCTAGAAGGAATCTTATCTCCTACAAACAAGGAAGGGGGAATTACCCCATTATTAAATTATTTATCTAATTATGTAACCTAGGACTTAAAATATTACCTAAGTAAACTTATGCAAAGTTTAATTAAATAATTAATTACACCAACATAATCATCAACAAATGATTAAGCAATGGTTCAACCAACGAACCTCTAATCCAAAATTCAAGGTGGGAGACTCTATTTTAAAGTGGGAATAAAAAGCAATTAATCCAGGACAACACTCAAAATTTGACTCCTTATGGAGTGGTCCATATAAGATTATGGCTTGTAAGAAAAATAATGCTCATGAGTTAGAGAATGAAGTTGGAAAGTTGCTCGAGATTCCAATTAACGAAATATTCTTGAGACATCATAACCAA
>VDFB02004214.1:0-21116 GCA_007258455.2 Sequoia sempervirens | reverse complement strand
GGTATTTGTTTGATCTTCTATGTGTGCTTGGGAGGCACTTGTCTCATCAAAGGGAGTGAATGTTGATGGATCATGGATAGGACTAGGTGGAGGTGAATTTGGAATATCTTTCTCATGGATGGGTATAGGATCAAGTTGCTCTTGGATAGGCTCTTCATCATTATGGATATCATCTTGATCATAAAAACGATATAGATTATGGATGGGTTGGATGAAAATGATTTGATCTTGATTAGGACTAGGGCTTGATTTTTCCACATGCTTGGGAGTAGACTCTTGATATACCTCTTGGGTTGCTTGAATGGAATTGCAAGGGGATGAATCTTGGAGAGACTTGACATGTTCCTGATGGTCAACAACATGGAGACATGATGGAGGTTGACTTGGACTTATGGGGGGAGACTCTTGACTCGGCCCAAGGGGTTGAGGATGACATGGTTGACTTGAAGGACTTGGCATGATGTTTGAGGACTCTTTTATATGTTCAAGTATATGTGTTGAATGACATGGAGACAATTGATTCCTTGCTTGTAGCCCTTGGGTCACATCCTTTATAGGTGGATTGGTGGATTTATGTAATGCCATCAATTTATGTTTTAAATATCTAAATGTATGGCATTGATTTGATGGAGGATTAGATGATGGTGGGGGTAATGAAGAGTTTGATGGGTCAAAAGGTGGAGATGCCAATGAATTAGGACTAGGACATGATGGCTTAGGGATAGGAATTTGATTGGATGGTGGTAAGGGTGCATGGACTAGATTGGTGTTCCCCTTGTCAAAGGTGTCATTAAGACTTAAAGGCTCTTGATGCTGTTGCCAAGGTGGACTTGGGATCCTATATTCTTGTTGTGATATGGGTGGACATGTTGATATGGCATTGTCATAATAGATAGATGTGTTAGGTTGGCATGATGATGAAGGTGACACATAGGATTGGGGTTGAATGTGTTGAGGTTGAAATGGTGTTTGGACTTGTGATATGATTTGTTGTTGTAATGATGATTGAGGGGTTGTATAGGGTAATGATTGTTGAGAGGTGGATTGGTATGGAAAAGGGTTGATATTAGAATACGTGTGATAGTTTGACGAAGGGGTAACATGATATGTGGAGGAATGAGGTTGATATGATGATATAGGTGACACATAGGATTGATGTGAAATTTTTTGATGTGGTGGTTGGACTTGATGATGTACTTGTTGGATTTGACAATTGGCCATGAGATATTGAATTTGTGCTATGAGTTGTTGCATTTGAGGTGATTGGTTTGTTTGAAGATGTTGGATAATGTTATGGGCACTATGAATGATTTGTTGGGTTAAAGGTGTTTGATTTGTTTGAGCTTCATGAAGCATGTGAATAAGCTCTAGTGCTATGTCTTCGAATGTTGTCATGGTGTAAAATGATGTTGATTGGGTTGAAGAGATGATGATGATGATGATTAAGATATGATGTAGAATGACGAGATTGTATGATTTGGATGATGTGGCAAGTGTTTATTGGAAGTTTGACTTGGGAAATATCAAACACAAGATCTCACATGTAAATGCATGAACACACACACCAAGCACAATGATAAGTTTGTCTTCGAGATTAAATGTTATGATTAGGCAAACACTTGAATACACAATAGCAAGCCCTATGACTAGTCAAGTGGGGTATGACCAATTAGGTCTCACACTAGTTTGCACAAGGTTGACTAAGGGATGATTTGAAAGCAAAATCTTGAGATAAGAGGAACATGCGCTTCCACTTCCCAAAGGTATAAAGTTCTTTGGGGCTTAGCTCAGAGTGACAAGATTTCAACTCCCAAATGAGCGTGTCTTTGGATTCACACTCTATTGAGGTCGTCCCTTGGAGGGGTGTGTGCTCCAAGTAGGCCTCCTATGAAGGGTATGACAAAAGAAAACCAAGTGAGGTGTTTTGGAGAACACACACACTTGATTCACACTCGCAAAGATTAATTTCCCTTAGAAATGAAATGTGTGTAAAATAGTTCAAGCGATTGTTCTTTTTAGATCCCAAATCAAATGTGTACGAAGACAGTGGTTAATTTTAGACCTAATTTTCAATATGTGATTGAAGACAATATTCATTTTAAGAACCCCAAATCCAAATGTGTTTGCAAACAATGATGAAATAATGGTCAATTGATGCCCGATGTTTTCGGCTAGTGTGATTCACCTACAACTCACCAAAATCAAAAAAGACCAGAAGTAAACTTTATGAAGGAAATTACATGAAAAAGATGAATTCTGATAAAAATCTTATTATGACACATTCTATTAATCATTACTATTAGAGGGTTAGCTAGTCAAGACAAATCTGATTTTTAGAAATTTTTTTGATAGTAAAATAAAAAATACAGAGAATAAATCCTATCTAAAATCTCAAGAGGGTTTCCAAAAATGTAAATAAATTGAAAATTTCTTTGTTTTGCATCACGAAAATATTTTTTTATGAAAAATCATAAAAAAATTATAAAAATTATAAAACAGCTCTGAAAATTCTAATTTTTTTACTAGAGTCATCTGATGTCATCCCAAATCTACCAAAAAAAATTGTGATTAGATCTGCAACCGTGAGTGAGATATAAGCAAATATACTTTAAAACCAGATTTTAAAAGATCTATTTTTTGACTAATAATCACGCATCCAAATTTAAAATATAAAGAACAAACCCATTTTAAAATTTAAAGAGCTTTCCATAAATGTAAACATATCTGAAAAATTCGATTATTTGCTCTCAAAATTATTTTTTTATGAAAAAATGAAAAATAGATCCAAAAAATCTGAATTTTGGAATGAAAGTGCATGATGTTGTCCCCAAGCTGCAAAAAAAAATTGTGAGAAAATACATAGCCATTTGAAAGTTATGGTCGTGCCTTTGGAAACTAGGGCTTTATCCACAATGATGCCAAACCTGCAACAAAATAATCCAACTCCAAGATTTCTCAAAATGTGTTAAAATATGTTGGGTTCACCAAATGTATCTATGGAAATTTAGATGGTTGTTGATTAAATCAATAAGCATCAAAATCCCATGAAGTAACAAAGCACAAAGGAAATAAACATGAAAATAAAAGGAACAATGTTACCAGAAATCTTCATCTTCCATGGTTCACCTTTGTTACACCTTCTAGTTTGCAGTAAGTCAATGATGCCCTCAGATTTCAAATTGAGCAACCTATAATAATGCCAAAGCCCTATGCAAATGTTGAAGGATTTGATAAAGTTATGCCTATGCCTATGACACTATGATAAATGAAGATAATGACTACCAATGCTAAAATGACTATAATGCCTATATTCAAAAATGACGGGATCCTGAAATTATGAGCAAAATTGTCTTTTATAGAAAACACAATTTTGAGCAGACGGATGAGATTAAATTCTAAGAAGGACCTAGAATGAGAGGTCCAGATTAAATTTGAGAATCCCTAATTAGGGTTAGGGAAAATTCATTAATCAAACGGTCAAGATAAAACCTCAGATAAATGGATCGACGGTGGAGAATAAATGAGACCAATTAATTAGAAAATAAAGATTTTCAAAAATCAAGAAGATAAGATTTGAACTGAAGATTAGATTTGGAAAATCAAGAATCTGCTCGATTACTTGATTTTTGGAAGATTAATTACCAAATTAATTCAAATTATGGATTTTATGAGACAATAAATAATCTTTTTCAGATTATTTACCAAAATGGACTGACAGTTAATAATGAGATGAGATTTAAATATTTTAATTTATTTAAAATGAGAGGAATATTAATTGGCAACTAAATAATTAAATTTAATTATTTAATTTAGAAGATAAGATTAATTAATTAAATAAATTAATCAATTCATTTAATTAAGACAATTAGTGACATATTAAATAAATAAATGTAATTCATTTATTTAATAATCAGGAAGAATTAATGAATAAGGATAATTAAACAAATTTAGTAATTTATTTAATTATAGGGAGACTTAGAGAATTAGTGACGTATTTAATAAATAAATAGAATTTATTTATTTAATAATCATGAAGAATACAAAGACGTGAATTAATTAAACAATTATAAATTATTTAATTAATAGTCGAATGTGGACCAAGGACATAATTAAAAGTCATAATTATGTTACGATGAAAGTGGTAAAAATGAAGCTTGCAGGCCTAGGTCATTTTTAGGTGTCTACAGAAGTATGCAAAATGTCGAAAGATGTTATTAATGTATATGCCCCCACTTTAAAGTGGTTGCTAACACCATTGCAGTGACCAACTACTTCAAAGTAGCTAATTTTTTCTCTTGAGACATGAGAGTTTTCCTCAAAAAAACCTATGCCAAGTCATGTGTTTCTGAAATAAAGCTTTGCCATGAAAAAGGAGGAAGGGGTTGCCCCCAGAAATATAATGCTAAACCTAAAATGAAAATTCCATCACATGCGAGCCAACTTAAGGCATGTTGTCCACATCTAAAGATTGCTCTTATATATACATGGAAGGAAATCAACTATCTGAAAGAGACAATTGACAAGTGACATGCAAGGACAAGGCTACCTAACCCCTTTCCTGTGGGTACTTAGTACAAGACAAGGATAATACGAGATGATTGATGAGAAACATAATAGAATGAAGATTGGTATCAATTAGAGGAAGTAGGTGCTTCAACACAAGGAAGGGCACCACACTCCTTAAGATGCTAAATTTCATTATCCAAATCCTTACATTCATTAGTGAAATGACCATGAACTCTATGATATGCACAAAATTAACTCTTGTAAAATTTCTTTTATGTTCTTGGAGGGAGAGCTATCAAGTGATCTTGGAGGAGTCTTGACAAGATAATCTCTTGATCAATAGTAGAAGATGTTCCTTTATTTTGTGACAAAGGTACCTCTTTCCTAGTACAAGGTATCATACTTACACAAGACTCTTTGTATTGTGATATTTTCTTCACTCCTTGAAAGGAGGGTGTAAAATCTAATGAAATCCAATCGTTAGTGTTTTATGTGATGACATTGATATTAAGAGAAGAGTTCTTTCATTCTTTCATTTATTTCAAAGGATAATAACCAATAGTACCACTAGTGTCTATCATTTCTCTCATAATTTCATAATGTATTCCATAAATATTTCTCAATTCTATCATATTTCATGGTTTTTTAATAATCAACTTCATCAAAGTTTGTTGTGTAATTTGTTTGATCTTGTAAAGTAGTTGAAGAGGATACTTTTGAATTTTGTGTTGAAATTATCTCTTTTTGTTTTCCACTTTCAAAATATTTTGTTGTGATCTTATATTTTCTCATGAATTTTGGTGTGAAATCTAAGGACACCCAATTGTCTTCCAGTAGATTAGTGACTTCATCAATTTTCTTCTTGTGTTCTTCTTCCTTTCTGATTTTCACTTCTGCTTCATGTTTCAATACTTACACAGGATCTCATCCTTCTCTCTTAGGAATCAAACAACTTTCGAGTTGAGGATAGGCCTTAAGTGTGTAATCTTTTTTGTTGTAGATATACTTCATTTTATGCTAAAGGGTAGAAGGCACAACATGCATCTCATGAATCCATGGACTTCCTAATAGGAGGTTGTATGAAATATCATGAGGCATAACATGTACTAAAGTTTGTAATGTTGCTTTCTTGACTCCAATAGGTAATGCGATGACTCCAAGTGGTTGTTTTCTTATGTTATCAAACCCACAAATGGACAAAGAATTGGGGAAAATGTCACTCTTTTTCACATCAATCTTTTCCAAAGGCTCACACTACACACATTAAGAGTCAAACCATTTTCAACAAGAGTTCTCTTTATCAAAATTTGATTAACATGAGTTATGACCATGAAAGCTTCATTTTGTTTTTGTACTTCTAACAAAGGTAACTCATCTTGATGGAAAGTAATGTCTATGTTGACCAGAGTTATAGCTTGGATTTTGGCTACCACAACATTTGATTGCACATTAGGAATGGTAGGGAATTTTTGTAAAGCACTTTGAAGCATGTTATGGTAAATATGTGAGGCTTGAATAAGGTTCCATAAGGATATATTAGTAGAAGTATTCTTAAGTTGTTCAACAAGATCATACACCTTTCCACTTTTTAAAGGAAAATGAGGAGGACCAGGTAAGATAGGGTTAGGTAATGGAAGGGGTATTGAAGTTGTTTGTCTTGGTTATGGATTGTTCCTAGTGTTATATGTATGGAAAATGGTATTGAAACTTGGTTGTTATGAAACATTATCATTATTAGGTTTCCTTTTAGGTGGTTCCAAGATAACTACGAGTTGTTTTGAACTTGCAGTTACATTGTGATGGAAGATAAATGATAATTTTAAGCTCAAGAGAGTACTTCAAGGGATATCTAATGTGCATAAACTTAGAATAATTATCCTTATTTTCATGATTTCTTAGTGAAGGGGAGTCTAATGTCACTTCATCATATTCATCTAAGGAATTACTATTGTGAATGTTCTCATTTTCTTCCACCATGATATCTTCCCTAGTACAAGAGAGTTTTTAGGAGAGCTACAAATTGGATGTTTGTGATATTCAAAGGTTGGTTCTTCTAAAATATCTTCATCATAAGTAGGGGAGTGATCAATGATGACATTCTCTTGTTTAATAATATTTTTCCTAGTAGGAGAGGTAAGGAGAGAGAGACAAATAGGACTCTCATAACTCTCATTGGTTTGATCTTCTAACACCAAAATATCTTCATCGTAAATAGGAGAGATATTAGGAGAAGATAAAATTTGATTGTCATGATTATCCACTCTTGTATTCTCTTTCACTAGAGCATTCTCATTAGGGTGAGGGATGGAATTTTTCTTAGCATGCTTAGAAAGGTAGGATACTAACATTGCTTGACCAAAAATGAAAAGTACTCCTAACCATCTCATGCAATGTTTCAAAAATATAAATAATGTATATCCAAAGATGAAAAGTACCTTTATCCAATTTATGCAAAGCTTAAAAAATGCAAACAATGTGTATCCAAAAATGGAAAGAACTTTTATCAAACTTGCAAAGCTTCGTGAATGTAAAAATTGTGTATGCAACATTGAAAAGTACTTTTATCCATATTATGCAAAATTTTAGAAATGTAAAGAATTTCAAATCTGATAATTTTTATTACTGAAATGACTTTGGAATGATTCAAAAATGACTACACTAAATGGATAATTTTGACCTAGATGCATAAACGACAATTTCTTGAAACTTTCTAGACTTATACTATAGGTTACCAGTAAGCCTAGGAAGTACAAAAAATTGCCAAAAAGCTCATGAAAAGTAGCTTTTGTAGGCCTCTAGGGACTCATTTTCCCAACGTGGTGAATGGGTCATGGTATGCTTTGCTAGGAAATTTTGAATCTAGAAATGAATCTTGTAAACTACGAAAATTTGTTGCCTATGCAACCCTATCAAGGACTCATTTGACACCTTGGGCGAATGGGTCCTAGATTACGGTTTTTGAACTGGTTTTTACTAATTTTTAATCTTTTTTCAATGAGTTTCAATTTTAGGTTTGTAACAATAATTTTTAGTATTAGATTTCTGCAAATGTATTATGAAATGCAAGTTTAAAAGCAAATGAAATGATGAATTACAAAACCTAGTTTGATATGCAATTTTGTTTTGATTTTTAAAAGAAAATTTATGTGATCTAAATGATATGCAAGATGACTGATTTATTTTTGTATTTTTCAGATTTAAAAGAATGTAAAACAATGCAATTCTAAAATCCCTAGATGAGATGAGAACTTTAATACAAACTAGGACACCCTAGATGAGATCTAATTTAATGTGAATGAATGCAAGATCTAACCTAGGATGAGTAGAAAAACTCCAAAATTAGAAAAATACAATGTTCAATAACTTGGGTTAACCATTATGTTTCGTATAAGAATAGGGTTCACCAAAATGAATCAACAAGATGATGAACCACTAGTTTTAGCTATGAAACATAAAACTATGAGGGATAAAATGCATAAATAACACTAAAAAATAATCCTAACTATTATAACAATAATGAGGGAGGTTTTTAGAGGTTGAAACAATGTGTAGCTTGTTGAAAATGTGTTGTTTCGGGGTCACTAAGGAATCATTCGCCCAAAGTGGTGAATGGGTCCTATTAGGGTTTCTAAAAATTGACTTCTAGGTTATGTTCATCAATGTCTACACTCTTAGCTCCCGAGTGATTAGCTCCCATAATTCTGAAATCAATTTTGTGACTTTGTTTATGTGTTCTTGCAAGATGAATGACAACTTTTGCAACTTTTCAAATTTGGCATCTTTTCTCCAATCTTGTTCTCCACTTGATCTTCAACCTAAAACCTAAAATCACACATCAAAGAGGAGAAAAATTTGTTGATTGTTAGGGAATAGGGGTTTTCCTTGGTCACACCCCATTTAGGTAATTGAACCTTACAATGAAGCAATGAAACATGAACATGAAGCATGAAACATGAAACATTGATACCTTGAATAATGTCTTGGAATGTAAATCAGCAATCTAACATGAAGTGGCATTATAGAATGTATATCTTGATATTGAATTGGACTTGAAACAATGCTTTCAAATGGATCTTTAATACTACATCAACACACTAGCTCAACAACATGCTTGATGCACTATGCCTTTAACATGATGATATGATCTTGAATTGCTGCAATAAAACCTCAATAATCTACCCTTCAATGTCCTTAAAGTGCTCTTGAAATGCTCTATAATTATCTTGTGAATTTACTCTAATGATAACTTGAAATTTCTAGGTGAAACTATGTGAATTAGAATTGTATTTATAGTTATCTTGAGAATTAATCCCGAAATTCAAATAATCTGGTGCATGAGCACCTTGTTCACTAAATGCCTTCAAAAGAAAAAATTGTAAAATTTGAGCTTTCCAGTCTAAGGCAATGTAACAAGGTCATGAAAAGGTTAATTTCAATGTATTTGAGTCTTTTATAGGTCACTAGGTGGTCAAAAGGATGGAAAAAACCAAACTTAAAAAAAATATGCAAAAGCTGTCAAATATGTAAAAATGCAAAAAGAGAAAAAAAGCAAGAATATGAAGAGTCAAGTGGGAAAGTAGAAAGTTTGGTCAATTGGAAACTGAAGAGGTAGTTGCATAGATATTGTAATCATCTTTATAAAGCATGTAAAGGTGAGGAAAAAGACAGTAATTGATTTTTGTAACCCATTTTTGAAATAAGAGTACCATGTTTTCAGTAATCAACACTTCTTTTTTGATTGTTTTAATCCATTTGAGTCTATATAGCATCTTCAAGCATTTTTTTCTATTGTATTGAATCAAATAAGGTTTAAAATATTTAAATCAAGTGATTTTGTGAACATCTAAGTGAATTTAGGGTTGGTTGCAGACTTTTTCTTCATAACTATTTGTAACCCTTGAAAGTAGGGTTTGAGAGTCTTTTAAGTTTTGGACTACTATTCCACCAATGGAGGTTAGTTAGGTCGAAGGAATGGGATATTTTAGGATTATTTTTATTTTTTGAATGTGTGCAGGTGTAGGGGAAGCAATGGCACAATGTTTGAATGCTACCTTTGACAGAAATTATGTGTTTTTCACGTGAAAGTTGGTGGTTAAAAACATGAAATTGGAGAAAAAGCACATGTATGGGCTTGATGATAGTAGATTAAGTTTGGGAAGGTATATTTTAACATTTTTTAAGTGGTGGCAAGTGGATTTGAGGTTTACAATAGTCTTTTTCTATAAACCCTCATTCTATTAAGCATTATGGAGCCTAGAATTAAGGGTTTTATTTTTTAGTTCATTATTGAGCCTTTCTACTTCTAAATGTTGGTGATTTGAAAGTTTTGTGACCATTTTTAATGCTTCCTAGGGTTGGTGGGTGTTTGGAGGTGGATTTATTGGTACCCACTATGGAAAATTGACCCAATTTGGTGTATTTGGGCAATGGTACAGTCATTTTTTTAGTTATTATTTCAAAACAACCTTTGCAAAGTTTTTGATATATTTAAGTTGATCAAAATGGGTTTCTAAATGTGTATTGGGTTTGTGGAGATACAAAGTGATTGAAGATGAATCACTCATTTTAAGGGTTTGGTGATCTACCAGAGATATGGTGGGTTGATTGCTATAAGGAGTGAATCTGATAAAACAGTTGTAAGAATGGGTGTTTATGTTTGGAAACTGTCTAAAAGATGTTCTCAAATATGTCTCAATTTTTGGTATAAGTCTAGAGGGATAACTTGTTGAATTGGTTGATTTGACCAAATTTAACTCTATGTGTAAAATGGTGTTTTGACTACAAGTCTTAAGGGTATGTGCAAGATCATTATGGAAAAAGTAGGCCCTTAACTGGCAAAAAATTCAAAAAAATCATAGTTAGGCAACTTGATGTAAAAATTTGAATAAGTTATCTATATTATTTGAAAAATACATAAGAATAGAATCTATAGAAAATTGAATGTAGTTTCTAAACTACTAGGTTTTAAAATAAAATAAAAAATTCTATTTGGTGAAAATTTGAAATTTCAATGAAGTAGTACTTAAATTTTAGGGAAAAAATAAGAAGTAGGTGTCTGTCTGACCACCCTAACCACAATAAAATGATAATATGTTTTTATAATATTTTAGATATAAGTATATGACTCATGTCCCAATGTGATGCATATTTCTTTGTAATTTTTTTCCAAGTAAATAATTAATTATGATTTTTTTATTACAAGTTTTAAACAATATAAAAAATCATATGTCTGACTACCTTAATATGGTCAAAACTTCATGAAATTCATTTTTTCTTTTTTTAATCCTATAGTATGTGAAGCATAGAATGTGATGCATGTTTTGGATTGCAAAAATATGATACCATTTGAAAGCTATAGATGCTTTTCAATCAGCCTATCAATCAGGACATTAGTTGTAATTTAAATAGAAAATGAATAATAATTACTTATTAAATTTAAAGTAAAGCATAATTTATATTGGTGGAAAGTTGAGAATCTCCTTTAAAAACCCTTTTCATTTCATCAATTTTGGGTAAAAAAAAAGTTGTCAGCCACATACCCATCATATTGCCACTTTTTGGCCCATCATGATCCTACACATACCCTTAAGGAATATGATAGATCTATGTTAAGAGGGTAAGTTATTGGTTTGTTTTAGTATAAATCATGTTGAACACAATGTCTTGGAGGTCTATTAAAAGTTTTGTATAAAGAATGCATGGTTTTTTGTCATTTTGTATTGTGGAGTGAGTGGCATAAAAGAGCAAATTTGGTGCATGTTGAATGAATGGATGGATACAAAGTTCTCTAATCAAGTTTATGATATGTTATTGTCAATTTAATGAAGGTTAATTTGTATTTAAGTTTGATAAATATTTGGAGCCAATTTTTTATGTTTTGTGGATTTGTAGAGGTAAAATCAAGTGAAATTGATGGATTTTGAGGAAAAGATAAGTGAGTTTGTTGATTGATCTTCTTAGTTGTAAATAGGGTAAGAAGTACCCTTGGTGGTTTGCATCTTTTGGTAGATTCTATGCATCAATTGGTATCAGAGCTAGTGGATTTTGACAATTGGTTGAGATGTTCTTGTTGATTTTTTGTTTGGTTGCAGGTGCTTGATCCATCTAAGTTGTAGAGAGAAAGTGTTGGTGTTTGTGTGTTTGAGTAGGTTAAGAGAGAGAACCTAGTTGTTGGTTGCCAAGAGACTAGGTAGAGGAAAAGTGGAAAGAAAAAGGTGAGGCAAAGAAGTTGGAAGGACGGAGGGACTTGCTTGGTTTGTTGAGTTTGTGTGGTGAACCAGTAAGGGAGATGGATACATGTCAGAAGAATCACTTGAGTTTGCAACCATTTTAAGAGTTCAAATTCAATTTGATAGTATTCCAATGATGTGAGTAGATGAAAAGATGAATGGTCAGAGAAGGTCAAGGATGGATGTAAAGGCGAGAGATAGTCATATTTCAAATTAAAGGTCGTCACGGATTAAAGTTAATGAGAGATAGTCTGCTCATCGAAACAATTAAAACAATCGCTCACAAAACAAAGTAAAGATCCGTAGAATGAAATAAAGATAAAGATCGTCATCATCACGTCAGTTCAAGATTAATCCATCTTTCTCATTTCCAAAGGGACTTAGAAGAAGTTTTGTAGAGTTGGTTGTATGGTGGCAAGACACCTTGTTTCACTAAATGCATGAAAAGAAAAAATTGCCAAAATTTGAGTTTTCAAGTCTAAAGCAATGTAACAAGTTCATTTAAAGGTTAATTTAAATGTATTTGAGTCTTTTATAGGTCACTCGGTGGTCAAAAGGATGGAAAAAACAAAACTTGAAAAAAAAATGCAAAAGTTGTCAAATATGTAAAAATGCAAAAAGAGCAAAAAAGCAAGAATATGAAGAGTCAAGTGGGAAAGTAGAAGGTTTGGTCAATTGGAAACTGAAGAGGCAGTAGAATAACTATTGTAATCATCTCTATAAATCATGTGAAGGCGAGGATAAATGTAGTCATTGAGTTTTGGAACCCATTTTTGAAATAAGAGTACCCTATTTTCAGTAATCAATGCTTCTTTGTGATTGCTTAAATCCATTTGAGTCTGTATAGCATCTTCAAGAATTTTTTTTCTATTGTCTTGAATCCAATAAGGTTTAAACTCTTTAAATAAATTGTGTTTGTGAGGATATAAGTGAATTTAGGGGCTAGTTGCAAACTTTTTCTTCATAAGTATTCGTAACCCTTAAAAGTAGGGTTTGAGAGTCTTTTAAGTTTCATACTACCATTCCATTGATGGAGGTTAGTTAGGTTAGTGGAATGGGATATTTTAGGATGATTTTTAGTTTGTGAATGTGTGCAGGTTTAGGGGAACCAATGGCACAAAGTTTGGATGCTACCTTTAACAAAAATTATGTTTTTCCCTTGAAAGTTAGTGGTTACAAACATGAAAATGGAGAAAAATTATTTGTATGGGTTTGATTATGGTATATTAAGTTTTGGAAAGTATATTTTAACATTTTTGAAGTGGTGGCAAGTGGATTTGAGGTTTACAATAGTCTTTTTCTATAAACCCTCATTCTATTACGTATTATGGAGCCTAAAATCAAGGGTTTTATTGTTCAGTGTATTATTGAGCCTTTCTACTTCTAAATGTTGGTGATTTTAAAGTTTGGTGACTCTTTTTAATGCTTCCTAGAGTTATTGGGTATTTGGAGGTTTATTTATTGGTACCCACTTTGGAAAATTGACCTAATTTGGTGTATTTGGGCAACAGTACAGTCATACTTTTAGTTATTCTTTCAAAACAACCTTTGTAAATTTTTTGATATATTTAAGTTGATAAAAATGGGTTTCCAAATGTTTATTGGGTTTGTGGAGATACAAAGTGATTGAGGATGAATCACCTATTTTAAGGGTTTGGTGACCTACTAGAGATATGGTGGTTTGATTGCTATAAGGAGTGAATCTGATAAAATAGTGGAAAGAATGGGTGTTTATATTTGGAAACTATCTAAAAGATGTTCTCAAATATGTCTCAATGCTTGGTAGAATTTTAGAGGGCTAACTTGCTGAATTGGTTGATTTGAGCAAAGTTAACTCTATGTGTAAAATGGTGTTTTGATTGCAAGTCTTAAGGAATCTGATAGATGTATGTTAAGAGGGTGATTTATTTGTTTGTTTCAGTATAAATCATGTTGAACATAGTGTCTTGGAGGTCTAGTAAAAGTTTTGTATCAAGAATGCATGGTTTGTTGTCATTTTGCATTGTGGAGTGAGTTGCATAGAAGAGAAAATTGGGTGCATGCTAAATGAACAGGTGGATATAGAGTTCTCTAATCAGATTTATGCTATGTTACTTTTAGTTTGATAAAGGTTAATTTTTATTTGAGTGTGATAAATATTTGGAGCCAAGTTTTGATGTTTTGTGGCTTTGTAGAAAGGTAAAATCAAGTGAAATTGATGGATTTTGAGCAAAAGATAAGTGAGTTTGTTGGTTGATCTTCTCATTTGTAAATAAGGTCAGAAGTACCCTTAGTGGTTTGTGTTTTTTGGTAGATGGTCTGCATCATAATCCATGCCAACATCAGATCTAGGATTCAAAATCATTAAAATCCCACCAAAAATAAGTTCAAAAAGGGGTGTCCTAAGTAAGGGGGACCCATTTTCCCAAAGTGGTGAATGGGTCCTAGCACAACTTTCAAGGACCAAGCTTTGAGGAGGTGAAATATCACTTAAAACCCATTAAAAATGTGTTAAAGAAAAGGGTGTCCTAGGTGAGGAGGACCTATTTTCCCTAAGTTTTGAATAGGTCCTAGCACAATTTTCTAGGACTCAAACCTTACCAATTTAAATTTTATGCAAAATTATTAATGAGTTTCAGAATAAATCTTTTGAAAAATGCAATAAATAAGGCTTGGATTTGAATTAAAGCGGCCAATTAAGCTCTAATTAACCTCAATTAATTAATAAATCCCTATATTAGTGTGAAAGTGTAAGAAAACACTTTACAACACCCTAAATAAGGCATAATTAAGTACATTTTAGTTGAAAGGGTCCTAAATTTAGTGTCAATGTGTAAAACACATTACAACACTAAAGCAAGACATAATTAAGTAAATTTAAGTATAATTATTCCCAAGTTAGGTGTGAAAAAGGGTTACTTATTTTCAATGCTACATGACCAAATAGAGATCTATGCAAGTCCCATGGTCCTTCTTCAATGTGTTGTGCAATCTTAGCCAAGAATATACAACTTTCTATCTTGGTGTACCAGCTCCATTTCCCTTTCACGCATTCCTTCTCCCCTTTTCTCCTATGAGTTGTTATAGTAGTATAGTGGTAGGTTTTATGTGTTGGGTTGAACCAACACATTTCACTTGGATCAAAAGAGGAAGTCGACCTTCTTTGGAGATTTGACCTCATATGCACAAAGGTCCCACACCTTGTGGTCATTGGAAGGCTAACCTTCATGTTCAACAGGGTGCAATTTCATGTGACAATAGGTAATTGGTGATTGATCATGTTGTGTTAATATTTTGGTGACTTTGGTAGCCACATTTTGATCACAAAATTTTAATAAAGGATTTATTTTTATTTTTTGTTTTTTTTCTAAAATTGCCAAAATGAGCTTATTCTTGGTTTTTTTTTTAATGTGAAAGGTCTAGGGATAACACACAAGTTCTTGTTATAGATCATGCAATGGTAGATTATGGTGTGAGTGAGAAAGTGAAAGAGTAGTTCTATAACTCATTTTTACTGAATAATAAATTATAGTGGATGTAGCCCACATTCATCAAACCACGTTAAATTTATGTGTCATTGTGTAATAATTTTTAATATTTTTAATATACATTTATAATAGATGTTAATTTTTAATATATCCTTAGATTTGGATAAGGAGGAGGAAGCCACATCCTTGAATAGTTGAAACTAATTTGGGATTCTAGTATATCTTTCCCCACCACCACGTTGATGACTTATTCTATAAGATTGCATAGAAGGATGAGAATAGTATTGAGAATTTCCCTATTAAAAGTATAATGATCTATAATTTCATAGAAACATTAAGGAAGTGAGGCCCTTATATTTATATTCATCATCGAAGGTGATCTAGTAGACCAATGCTAAAGGTGGCCATAAAAAACATATCACAAGGCCCCCATATCAAGGAAAATATTTGTATCTCTCCATCCTAACTAAATTCTATGACATGTGAGGAGGAAATGAATGAGTTTAGAACTTATGCATTTGATTTTTTTATGATCCAAATAATTGATATCTCAACCACCCTATGAGTACAAAATATCTTCACTAAATAAAATGGGTAATGAAGATCAATATGAATCCACTAATAACTAGGTCTCTAAATCATTCAAAAATTAAGACAAGTGTGGTAAAAATTTAAGGATTAGAAAATAATAATTTCAAAATATTAGAGGAGATGATCTCATAGCTACTATGGGAATGCTAACTATGAACATGCATAATACCAAAAGAATTAAGGGTAAGAGGGAAAAAGATCCAATTAGATGGGGTGATAGATATGAAATAATATTCCATCAAAATGGATAATTAAATGAGGGTAAAGTTTAGCTCACCCATGTTCTTCAAATAGTTATATGATAGGCTCACATCATTCCACAAAGAATCGTTTAGATATTCTAGTTAATTGAAGTCCCTCTTAATGGTCAAATTGGCCAATCAATTAGCCTCACCATTCCCATCCTAAAGGTAATAACAATATTAATACTAATCATTTAATCAATCTAAAAGGTTCCATACTAATTGCATCATATTCAATAGCTTCTAGAATATGAAATTATCTTTGATGGAACTAATAATAAGCATTGAATCCCCTTCAATGATGATTCTCATTTTATTTTATTTGATGAAAATACCAAGACCAAGTGTTAAGGTTTGGATTACTTTTTACTATATGTAAATAAATAAAAAACCTCTTTAATTAATCTTAACATAGAACATAATAGAAACAAATTTATATTTGATTAAATTTTAATAAAATCTTATTATTTACATGTTATTAGAAAAATCATCAAAATATAAATACTAATAATTAGACAGTGTAATACTATTGTAAGGGTTAAAAACACCTTACAAAAAATATACAAGAACATACATCTTAGGTAAATTAAATAAAATCATAACAATAAACAAAATCTAACATATAATAGTGAGCTAAGACTAAAAAAATAAATAGTAAATTAAATATAAATGTGATAAGTAATTATGTTTTGATGATGTGAAGTAAATGATGCTAGGAATGGATTTATCATATACATTTTTTTTTTTGACTAATCAAATATGTGTCTCATAATTTGTAAACTATCTATGACACGTTCTAGTTTAAATCCATGCATTGGAACCTAATATTCATGCCTTGGTAACTAAGCTAACATGCTAACCTAAACCTATATGACATAATATATCTATCCATAAGTTGATTGCCAGAACTTCCCATCATTAATCTTCAAGATATTTAAATTTGTGTAGGGACTTGTGGTGTTTAGGAACACCATTCAAAAAAAACATTACGTGAGGATCACATTCTCAATAATCAAATCCCTAATTGCACCATATTATAACTTTAAAAAAAAATTGAGGAAAAAAAAAAGCATGAATAGATCTAGAGCAATGTATGTTAATGTAATTATTTGGTAAATTCTCATCAAAACTTTTTTCACTCTCTTGGTAACTCCTAGATGATCTCTATTGTGATTTCAATTGAATGAGTGAATGCCTTTAAATGTTATCACATAATACTCAAATTAACATAAATATGTACTAGGTAGACTCAAAATGACTAACTTAGAAAGGGATTGATGAGTATAAATATAAATTTTTGATCACGGGGAGCATCCGGTGGTGTGAGGAGCAATCTTGCATCACCAAAGATGATTTCCATTTATTTTCCTGTTGTTTTCTTTTTGTAAATGTTTTTGCATTTCTGGATATCCTTTTCGTCGAATAAGAGTTTCCAACTTTCCGAACTGCTTTTCTGCTTTTTCTACTCAACTACTATTTTTAGCAAGTATGAATTTGAAGGCGTGAGGAGACAGAAATTTATGGGAAGATTCGGGGATGAATACGGTCTAGTGAAGAATCAGGTCAAGATCATTCCGCGACTTGAAAGTTATTCAAGTTCCAATTTCTGCTTTTGCCACGAAAAACCTTAGAGCTCGGTTGAGGCACAGCTTGATCCGGGATGGGCACGAAAAATTTTCAGCAAAATAGTTTGCGAAGGCTAGCTGCGGTAAGCCGTCTTTTAGAGAGCTTTCTGAAAAGGTATTATCATTGAAGATCCGGTGATTAGGATTAAAAGTTATGGCTACGAATTGGTGCATGTTTTTTGCAGAAATGTGCTAATTTTTCAACTATGAATTTAAAGCTTGAATTTCAAATTGTAATTTTTGGCGTAAGCCCAGTCAAAATCTTATCTTGAAGGTTGTTTTTGGTTCCAAGCCAAAATGGGTCTATTTAGGGGCTTGTTTCTGATTTTTGGGAACTTTTTGGGGAAAGAAGTTCGCATGCTGTGAAAGGGGATCTGGGTAATTTTCTGTAAGTTGGTAATTTGCATGTAATACAGAGCTTGGGGATTGGAGATCCTCTGCATGTAAGAAATTCAATATTTATGAATAAAATATTGTTCTTTGTTTTGTGAGTGTATTTTTGTGTCTCGGGTTTGCTCCCTCGTCAATTTTATAAGTTTAGGTTGAGATCTATGATTGTGGAAATGAGTTGGATTGAGTATTTATCTTCAAACTTTATTAAATGTAATAAATGGTGGATCTAGGGATTAGGAATACATCTCTCCAAATAAGTGATTATATAATTGAGATATGATAATGTTATAAGTAAAAATTATACAAGAATATAATACTTCTAAACTTTGTATCACCTAAAAGACAATAGTCTACTATTTTTAGATAGTTGACTAGTTTATTTTGTCATCATCTACGTTGGAAAGAAGCTTTACATAGAATGGTCTTGAAAAATAATGTGATAGAGATATTAGATTTTCACAGTACATAATGATAAGAGAGTGTTTCTTCTAGATTTAACATGTCTGTCATTTACATTTATGGATAACTGAATGTTCAAATATGTTTCTTAATTCTTGCATTCATTCATTTAGATCAATTAGATGTGGCATTCATTTACATTTATGGAGAACTAAATGTTCAAATGTGTTTCCTAACTCTTATATTCATATAGGAACTATAAATTAAAGGTGTTACTCTAACAAATTCTTTTATATTATGTCTTGGTCTTCTCAATTACACATATTGTTAAAAGAAAACAAAGAGACCTTGTATTAACTAGTGAAAATTAAATCACAAATCAACAAACTTCAATTTAATCATTACATTAGAAACAAGAGATTTGTGTAGACCACCCATAATATAACCAATTATATATAATCCCATCTATACACAAAGATATGCAATTCTGAACAAATCGACATGCACATTAATCTTTACTATTTTTACAATAATCTTATACACATTAATACTTGTTTTACCTTGAAATAATATTTTGATTACTCACACAAGTCTTTTTTTAAATTTCAACATTATTCAATTAAAAAATACTCTTATTAAAATAAACCCAAAATAAAATATATCATGAAAACATAAATATATAAATTTACCATTAAACTTAAAAATAGTTACATTCAGTAAATGCTGATCAATTATTATAGATAGGAGGGTAAATTGGAGAACAATGAAAAAGACGGTAATACATTTTAAATTCATTGCATAGAAATGGATGCAACCATCATGGAATGCCAAAATATGATGTCTGTGGATTATTATTCGACTTACTCAAGTGGACATGGCGTGGATTTCACTCACAATAAAAGTTGCTTTATCAGAATTGACACGTTGAACAAGATGTAAACACTGTTATCATAATTGTCTTGAAAGGAGAGAATATTATTATAAATTATAGTGAATTGGCTGGCATACATGAATTACGTCTGAAATTTTATGTGAAATGAGATTAAACATGAGCGAAAATTGGTGCGACAGGCAACGAATCCAATGGCATTTGATCTGACCTAAAAAAAGAGATTCTGATGTGATAAGAAATTGTCATCAATTCATTCAGTCGTCCACGACAAAGGACAATTAATGCCGTGAGAAAGCAAACAGCGACTGAGATGGTTGACAAAACATGGCATGTCTGTATCGCAGATTCCTAAAGAGAACAGCCGAGAAGTCAGGCTCAGAATCCTGCGTGCAAGACTGAGATATGTCCCTGTCTTACACGTGATAATGATTGAAAATGGAAATGGATTGGAATTCTTTAATAGTTCAAGGTTATCTGTTTCTGGGTTTATGAGATTATTTTGGTACTTTTATTTGTAAGATGTATGTAACTGAGCTTCCAATATGAGGTACATATCTTATTGTCTTAAGATTTGAACTTGTGGTCCCTCTTTCAAAAGCACGAGTTCTCTACATGAATAGTTAATTTTTAGGTTTAAAAAGTTAGATATATTAAAAAGATCTATGGCAGTTAGGTATGTTAAACAGTACAAGTTCTCCATGTGAATAACTATTTTTTTTGTTAAAATAATCGGATACATTAAATAGATCTATGATAGTTTTAAGTTTTAGTTGTGTATATTTTCAAAATTGCAAATTTACACGTGAAAGCTAAATTGTAGGTTGAAGTAGTTAGGTATATTATATAGATCAATGATATTTTAAAGTTTTAATTGTGTTTATTTGTTCAATGAATCTTTGGGATTACACTCATTCATTTAGGTGTTTACTTGGGGAGAAAGGAGAATAAAGTAATGTAGATGTAAAGGATAGTCACATAAAAAATGATAGAAATACTATTTTTGTTTTGGATAATTTTGCTCATTTTTGTAAAATTTTTTTCCAATATAATAATAAAATATTTAATATATATATTTAGAAAACATTCACATTGTGTTTCCAAATCTAAAAAGTTAGGTCCCACACACACATATATATATACACACACATATACATATGAATATATATATATATTTGTAAAATTAATTTTTGTTTGTTAGTTGAGTTTTCTTGTGATGGTTTGACTATTTTATTTTGGTTTAATAAAAGTGATTTATGTGGGGTTATGTCATTTTTATTAATCTGATATTAATATATGAAAATTGAGATGTCTTTAGACAAATTTGAAGATAAAAATAGGTGATTGGAGCAAGGATTTTTCATCAACTCAAACACTATTATTTATTAAGGAACAAACTAATTATTATATACAAATTTTATTCATCCCTTCCATATAGCTTGAACAATTATTACAAGTAAACCCCAAACCAAAAAACAACAATCAAGCATTATATGTGAAAGCTAAATTGTAGGTTGAAGTAGTTAGGTATATTATATAGATCTATGATATTTTTAAGTTTTAATTGTGCATCTTTTTACAATAAATCTTTGGGATTACACTCATTCATTGAGGTGTTTACTTGGGGAGAAAGGAGAAAAAGTAATGTAGATGTAAAGGATAGTCACATCAAAAATGATAGAAATACTATTTTTGTTTTGGATAATTTTGCTCATTTTTGTAAATTTTTTTTCCAATATAATAATAAAATATTTAATATATATATTTAGAAAAAC
>VDFB02004212.1:0-14020 GCA_007258455.2 Sequoia sempervirens | reverse complement strand
TATAGAAGCTTTGGCATATCACCTTTCATGTTTTACATTTACATTTATTTTTTCTCTCTTATCTCAAAAACCCAAAAGAAGAGTTAGCTTTCTATAAAAAAAACTGAAGGTATTCAATGAGACGCAATTTATCCCCCACTCACTAAATTTCCAATAAGACTGTCAGAGAGGCGCAAGCTTTGATGATCAACATTTTCTTTGATAGATCTACAAGCGGTATCTAAATAAAGTCAACAGTGGTCATTGGGTGATGTGGCTTCATCTTGTCCACTCCCCGCCACCCCGTCTGGTTTTATTTTGTATTAAAGAAATGTCACGGGCTAGCGGGATGTTGACACCTATTGTTTCATGGAGGGACCCGCTTGGCTTTGGAGGAAATGAACACTTTATTTATCAAGGATCGATGGTTGATGACAAGTAACATGGGCCAATCTTGACCTCTCCCTGCCATCTCGTGAGGGACCCACTCGTGCCTCTTATTTCTTAGTGGGGAAGAGGGCGATTGCCACGTGGATTAATCTGAAGGGCTGAACAGACATTAGTAAGGGGAGAATACTAATAAATTTAGTCGAGAAGACATGAAGGCTAAATAGTGCCATATTTGAATTATTCTCTTTTGGCATGTGTTCAATATTTGGGGATTGTCTTTGATTATGGTTGTCAATTTTGTCAGATAATGGTACACGCAAGAAGGTGATATTAAGTTACGACAGGGTACAAGCTGATGGTTTGAGATTAAATCATGACCGCTCCCTATCATCCTATTGATGTTAGTTGCAAGTGGATTAATTCCCACGGGCAAGCGGGAAAACAAGACACGACAAGCTTTCTTAATGCTAAGTGGGTGATTAAGCTTGTAGAAAAAATGGATGTCTATCCACATGGGCTTTTCTAATTGGAAAAAGGAAACAAGTGCATGCAATTAACTTTTTCATAAGCAATTACCTTGATTTTATTTATTTTTTGATCCATCTCGGCATATGATCAACGACTGAGATTCAAAATTAAGCGACTGATTGTCAGCTCGCTCACACGCACCTTCCTCGAGCATTAATGGTCGACACATTTAAATTTCTCATTAAAATGGGAGTTTCCAACCATATTTTCTTCACAATTGCAATTAGAATACGAGAAATTAAGCTTAAGTATGAGAAGAAGATGGTGTGAAATACTGTGGCAAAAGAGTTGCAAAGGCATTGAAGTTAGTTCCTCCCAAGTAAGTTGGTGTCCACATTTTTTTGTGTTGATTGAATATTAGTTGGTTAGTCTGGAAAAACTATTATGGGATCTATAGGATTTGTTACTTGGAGTTACTAGGGGTTGTTTTTGTTGAATAATTCACGTGGGTTGATAGAATTTGCATGTAGTTAGGAAGTGTTTTTGTCTTGCAAATTTGTGAAGTTTCTTTATATCTGTTATTGTTTTCTCTGTGAGAATGAGTAAACCCAGTGTGTCTTCCCACCCAATCAAAAGGTCTAGGAGACTTAGTCTGCTTAAGTCCTAGGATGATACACCTTCAAATCAACTTGGCTTGCGAGGAGCTCCTGCAATGCCAAAAGGTAGGGTGGTGTAAGGAGAAATTACCACCTGAGGAATAGAATTGTTGGTCGCAACTAGGGTGAGTCTGGTAAGAAACTAGCTAAGTCTTGTGGGAAGAATAAGAATAAGTACCACAAGGCTTCTGATTCTTATTTGGGGAGGCATAACTCTCCTATTGAGGTTTCAAATAGTCCTCAGAGTGATGAAAGAGATATTGATCCAAAGTATGTATGTTACCTTCTCACATTGGCATGTCGTGAGGATTCTAATGAGGGAGGGGTAGTAGCTTCTCCAATTTCAACAACAAAGAGCCAACAAGCATACTCTAATTCTAAATAATTAGAGTAGCTCATCGATTCTATTTTATTTTTGTAAGAACTTATAAAAAGCAACAATAGGATCAAGAGACCAAAGATAGCACAAAAGATAGAGAATATGATGATTGTATTCTCAATATGCATGAAAAAGTTCAATTACAAGTATGTACAAGGCTTGCTTATAAAGGAAAGCTAGGACACAAGGAAGGGCCATGAATGAGACAAGTGTCACATTCATGTGCAAGGGTAGGTAGAAAGAAATAATAGAGAATTCTATGAAAGGTGGATCACCTACCTAAAGTGGAATTATCATGCCACAATAAGTGGAGATAAAAAGGTGATAACTAGATCACACCACAAAGAGTGGGATTTCTCCTACACACACTTCCCTAAGTGTCCCAATCACATCTCTCAATGTATGCACAAAACCTAGATGTAAGATACAAATAACTAGGTGTCACAAGTGCAAAATACAATTATATGCATTCCCTAAGTAAGCTTAAGTAAAGTGTAATAAGAAAAATAATTATTTACACCAACACCCCCCCTTAAGTGCAACTTGGGGAATGAAGACTCAAGCTAACCATGCAAGACAAGATGCAAGATGGGTCTCAACAACTAGGCCATGTTAGGTACCCATGAGAAAACCTCATGGGAAAAACCCCCCCTCAAAAGAGAGAAGAAAACAAACAAATGTACAAATGGAGAAGGAAAAAACCCCAAAATGAGGAAAAAGTCCCCCCCATGAAAGGGAAGAGAGAAGTCAAGTGACTCCCCCTGACACATCCCTCACCCCCAAGAGAGCTCACAATTGATGGTACTTACTCTCAGTAAATGGTTTGGTGAATATGTTGGCAACCTGCTTTGTTGTCGGACAATAGCACAAGTCAATGACCTGCTCCTGAATCAACTCATTGATGAAGTGCATATGAATCTCAATGTGCTTGGTCCTCTGATGCTGGACAAGATTCTTGGAGATCACAATAGCACTCTAATTGTCACACTAAATGACTATCAGACATAGAATGGAAAAACCAAACTAAAAAAGAATGTGTTGAAGCCAAATGGCCCTAGTGGTGGCAGTAACAACCCCCCTATACTCAGCCTTTGTCGATGAAAGAGAAATGGCATGCTGCTTCTTGATTTTCCATGAAATAGGTCCTAACCCAAGATGGAAGTTGTAGTCAGAGGTGGACTTGTGATCATCAAAATCACTAGCCCAATCTGATTCGGTATATCCTACTAAGTCAAGTTGTGCACCTGTTGCATAATGAATCCCATGTTGTTTAGTACCCTAGATGTAGTGCAAGATGTGTTTGGTGGCTTTCCAATGAAGCTCATGTGTTTCCTGCATAAAATGGGAGACCATTCCAACTACATAAGAGATGTCAGGGCATGTATGAGTCAAATAGATGAGACTTCCAACAAGTTGATGATACAAAGTTGCATCAACAAGTGGAATGGAGCACTTAGCCTCAAGCTTGACTCTTGAAAGAAAGGGAGTCAAAGCGGGATTACAATCAGTCATGTGGAACCATGAAAGAAGATCACAAGCATACTTGGACTGTGACAATATAGTCAGAGATGAAGACTGTTGAATCTCAATTGCAAGAAAGTAGTGAAGAAGGCCCAAGTCGATCATGGAAAATATGTCCTACAAAGTAGTTTTGACACTGCCAATGATGGATGAGGTGCTCCTTGTAATGATCAAGTCATCAACATAGAGAACAAGTATCAAATGTGAATCATCCTACCTCAAGATGTAAGCATTTTGATTTGAATGAAACATGGTGAATCCTGTGGAGAGAAGGAAGGAATCCATCTTGGTATACCAAGCCCGAAGGGCCTGGTTAAGGCCATAGAGGGACTTCCTCAACCTACAAACCAATGAAGTATCTTGGATGAAACCCTATGGTTGTTCCATATAGATCTCCTCATCAAGATCCCCATGTAGAAAAGCACTCTTAACATACATCTGATGTACAACCCAACCATGTGAAGCGACAATGGAAAGTGTCAGGCGAATGGAAGTCATATTTGCAACAAGTGCAAAGGTCTCAGTGTAGTCAACTCCTGCAATGTGTGATAAACCCTTTGCAACAAGTCATGCCTTATACTTATCAACACTCCCATCTATTGCATATTTGGTAAGATAGATCCACTTGCATCAAACCATCTTTCTCCCCTTAGGGAGAGGGACTAACTCCCAAGTGTTGTTCCTCATCAAGGAACTATACTCTTCCTCCATAGCTGCATCCCATTTAGGAACCCCAGAGGCTTCCTTAAAGGATTTTGGATCTGAAGTTGACGCAATGAGAGCATGTGGAAGAGGCTCATGCTCATGTTGTGACCTATTCCTTCGAGTATCTAAAGGATCCCCAACAAGCAGACCTACTACCTCAAGAGTCTGATGAGCCCAACGAGGTCTAGTAGGGGTAGAAGGGTGAAGCTCCTCAACTGGAAGTGGACCCTACAAAGGAGTAACCTTGCTAGTCAATGAGGAAGGAGATTCGTCATAATCTAAATCGCTATCATCACTGTAAACTATGGAGGAAGGAGTAGAAGAGTCAAAGCTAGGTGAGATTTCCTCAACATGTACACTCCACTCAAAGAAAATCTCATGAGTCTTAGGATCCATCAGTCTGTATGCCTTAACAACATCAAAGATACAAGGCATGTTTTGTGGCTCCAATGCCCTACATTTTTTAGGAGGAAAATGAGCCCATGTTGGACTCCCAAACACTCTAAAGTGTTTCACAACAGGTTTCCTAGAAAACTAAGCTTCAAAAGAAGTGATACCATTCAAAGCTTTATGAGGAACCTGATTCTGGATGTAGGTGGCACAACTGATTGCTTCTACCTAAAAAATTTGGGCCAAAAGACCTGGCATGTATCATGCAACTTTCCATTTCCTTGAGGGTTTTGTTTTTCCTTTCTACCACACCATTCTGCTAGGGTGTGTAGGAAAAAAAATGTTATAATTCAATTCCCTCAAGTGTGCCAAATTCCTCAAGTCTATTGTTCACATACTCTTTGCCATTGTTTGTACAAAGGATCTTGACTTGCTTCCCAGATTGCTTCTCAGCATGTGGTTTGAAGTTGAGAAATTTTTCAAATACTTCACTTTTGTGAAAAAGGAAGTAGACCCAAGTGTATCATGAAAAATCATCAATGAAATTGAGGACATAACGAGCTTTTCCAAAGGATGGAACTGGAAATCGGCCCACTACATCACTATGAACAAGCTAAAGAAGATCCAAGGCTCTCCAAGAGTTCCCTCTGTCAAACTTCTCTTCGAGATGCTTGCACATGGAACATCTTGAACATACACCCTCAAAAAAATTGAGTTAAGGAATCCCTTTGACCATGCCCTTGGTGTGAATTTGTTGTAGATAGCGGTAGTTGAGATGACCAAACCGTTCATGCCATATCTTACCCTGTGAGTTTGAATGAGTGATCAATGTTGTAGAAGGAGCATGAGATACCCAATGGGAGAATGAGTAAAGCCTTGCATTGTGATTAGCTCGACCCATTGCAACCAAAGCATCATTTATAAGTTCCTTTACCACAACTATGTCGGGAGTGAATTCAACTTTCTTACCATCTCCATGATGTGTGATTTGGTAGATGGAGAGAAGATTGGTGCTCAAGTTTGGAACATAGAGCACATCCTCAAATTTCCCATCACCCATCTCAATTGCACCTTTCCCCTCAACTTCCACTTGTGTATTATTACCAATGAAGATGTGAGGCACTGAAGAGGACTCCAAGGAGGAAAATTACCCCATTGAAGAACACATATGTTGAGTAGCCCCTGAATCAAGAATCCACGCTGTGATGAACCTATTATTTCCATAAAAGCTTTCCCTTTTCCCTTAGACTAAGATGAAGTAGAAGTGGAAGGAGATGATTCCTTCTTCTAGGAATTAGGAAAATTGTTGTTCTTATTCTTGATGATGTTGGTCAACTCATCAATTTGCTTGGCATGACAACGATGCTCCTCATGTCCAATCTTTTTACAAAATGCACAAGTTGGTTTCTCCTTCTTGCTTGAGTTGTTCTTCTTTGAAGAAGATGATGATGAGCCTTGTTTTGGAAGAGTGGATTGTTTGTTCTATCCTTGTGGCTTTGGTGAAGATTGCTTTTGGCCTTTCCCTTTTCCTTGCTTGTTGTTTCCATGATTGACCACCAATGCTTTTGAAGTTGAAAACTTGAGAATGCCCATTTTCATCAACTTATTTTGCTCAAGAATCAAAAGATCTGTGAGAGCCTCAAAAGATGGTGATGTGATGTTGTTAATTTTCAATCGTTGAATCTGAAAACTTGAAACAAAGGCTACATACTTGGTTGGAAGCTTGTCCAACAAGTTGAAGACCAATTGATCATCCTCTTTCTCAATACCACAATCCTTTAGTTGTGCTCTTAGCTCATTTTCCTTAGTGACATAATCTTGAATGGTGTCAAAATTCTTGGGATCAAGGCTTAGGAGATCATTTTCAAGCTTGTATCCCTTAGCCTTATCAATCTTGTCATACAAAGTAATAAGCTTATCCCAAGCTTCCTTGGTTGTAGTACATTTATCAACATGGAAAATGAGATCATTTGAAATAAAATTTCTAAGTGTACCTAATGCCATATAAGTTTTAGTGAGCCAATCCATATATGCAGTTGGATCTATCTTAGGATTTGCAGGTGCAATTATGGTTCCATCAATATAGTAAATTAAACCTTTTTCCATAAGTTTATTCCATGCACATACTTTCCATGTAGCATAATTATATGCAGTTAAGAGTGGAACTGGAGTAATGAACCCCTTGTATTGATGAATCACAAAACCTAAGAAAAACCTAATCCTGGAACACCCAATTGAACCGATAAAGAAATTTTAAAAGAACCGTTTTGGACTGTTGGCAATTGCTTAATAACGCAAACCGGAACCGCTTACGACTGGGGTGGGATGGTTGCGTTTGCTTTCTGCAGTGGGCTGGGAGCAATGAAGCAAGACTTTAAATTGAAACAGGGTCCGCCACAAGTGCCGGAAAACCAGACGAACAACAGCGCCATAAAGTGCAGATATCCGCACCTTCGAGATCGGCGCACCAGTAATTGCGTATTCAGAGATGAAGTCGTACGCTTTCGAAAATGAACTGAAGGTTGTGCTGCCCTACTCGGGAAGTACCGGAAGTTACCGAAACCGAGATTGGATACCGGTGATATTGGCGAAATTTTACGGAAGTCATGCCAAAGTCAACAAAACACGGTTTTGGTGAATGGAAAGAGCCTTGACAAAAAGGCCGCTCAAAGGAGTTAGCGAGAAAAGTGGCAGGCATTAAATTGAGCGCAGGGATGGCAGGGAAAGAATTTTCGTGGTAGAATGTAGCTGGCAATGAAACAAAACTGGCGGCGGCGGCATCATACGATCACTCGGGACCCGGAAACAAGACCCGACCTGGCCAAAGACTGTGTATATCTGCAAAGAATCTCTTTACTACCATATTGAGAATATTAACTGATTCGTAGGTTTGAAAGGGCGCACTGGTTATAAAAAGAGCTGAATTTTGATTAAATATCCACTAAAATTTTTGAAGGTGTCGATTTTATTGAAGCGGTTGGCCGGTAAAATGGGGCCATAAGGTTATAGAGATGCACTCTGTGATGCCACGTGGAATCTCGAAATGCGGTTATGCGAAATTACGCAGTACTACGATGAGAATTTACAATGTACTGCAAAAATTATAGATTTTTCTTTTTCTTTTTGATTTTTAAAATAATAAAAATTTCAAATGAAACTTTATAAAAACTATGAAAATTTTAAATAAATTTTGCAGAAAATAAGAATAATATTTTTTTTATCGTACCGACGCAATGATGACAACCTGGGGCTGTAAAGTTCTTTGGGAAAAAAATTTTTGCCTCACCAGACAACTGCTCCAATTTGGATGAATTGACAATTGATCTTAGGGTTCTTGGCCCTTCTAGATGCGATGGCAGGGTCAGATTGACCCAAAATGCTCCAAAATTGTAGTTACCTTATGGATCTAGCACCCTCTTCATTTTAAAACCCTCATAGATTTGGCCTCAAACGTCTAATTTGGATGAAACAAAAGGAAAAATTGACTCTCTCGAACCTTCCAGATGCAATGGTGACCTTAGATTTACACCAACAAGCTTCGATTTGAACCTGCAATAAAGAGCCAAAAATGGAACCCCCCCTAAATCTCTCTTCAGAAAAAAGACTATCCAATGGCACCCAACCCGCTCTGATACCATGTAAGAACTTATCAAAAGAAACAATAGGATCAAGAGACCAAAGATGTCACAAAAGAGAGAGAATATGATGATTGTATTTTCAATATGCATGAAAAAGTTCAATTACAAGTATGTACAAGGCTTGCTTATAAAGGAAAGCTAGGACACAAGGAAGGGCCATGAATGAGACAAGTGTCACATTCATGTACAAGGGTAGGTAGAAAGAAATAATAGATAATTCCATGAAAGGTGGATCACCACCTAAAGTGGAATTATTATGCCATGATAAGTGGAGATAAAAAGATGATAACCAAATCACACCACAACGAGTGGTATTTCTCCTACACACACTTCTCTAAGTGTCCCAATCACATCTCTCAATGTATGCACAAACCTAGATGCAAGATGCAAATAACTAGGTGTCACAAGTGCAAACTACAATGATATGCATTCCCTAAGTAAGCTTAAGTAAAGTGTGATAAGTAAAATACTTATTTACACCAATAGTTTTTTATGGCACCATTGTCACAATAGCAGACTCATCCTCTTCAGCAAGTGTATGGTTTTTTGTCTTTGGTGCTAACTTGGAAACTTTTTTGGCTGGTCTAAAGGAGAGGTGTTGGACACCATTGCTTTGATGGAAAATATGCCTTTTCCAATTAATATGTAAGTTTTTTCCTTGGGTGTTGATGGAGAATCTTCTTTGATCGATGTGGACAAGGGATTTTGATGCTACTACAACAACGAACAATGCCTTTTGGAAGGTTGGTTCGTCTTCTTCAATGAACTTCATGATGTTTTGTCTTTTTGCTTCCCCCCCCATTTTGCAATGAGAAAATATAACTGTCTGGGGAATCTCTGAAATTAAAGTGAAACTAACTATCAAATGCAAATGTGATTGTAATTATAATTTGGTCTGATGCTCATCGCTCCCATATCTCTATAAATGGGATTTCAAGGCTAGTTACCAGAGAGTTGGTCAGTTGTTCTGAAAATGATCACACAGAGAATTGTAAAGGATACTAAACATTTTAGTGTTAAGCCTTAGGTTCGAGTCTGCTAATATGTACATGAATGTGATAGTGATACTGGCATAATATAACAGAATAGTGCAAGTTCGACACCATTTTCTCTACTATGTACTAGTTTTATAAACTATAAATAATATAATCAAGGGTTATCTTATTTGTCTATATTGATTTCCAATGGGTGTGCGGTTTTATTCTTTCCATTTAATTCAAAGAATTGACCTAAATGCTTGAATAGAGCTATAGGTTTATATCATTAAGCTCTAGGATGCTAGTAAGAAGTGATGGTTGAGATATAATGTTGAAATATTGTAATGCATTATTCTCAAAGCTTTAAATAGTGTCATGTTTGAAAATTGTTGTCAAATTATGTGGGTGTTAGGTATTGACTTCGTTCCAAGGACAAGGCACTGGTTTAAGTGAGGTAATTGTATTGTGTTGTGTTGATTAATTCAGTAACAAACCATTCATTAAATTAAATTCTCTGAAATGGGTTACAATTATATTAGGCATTACCTTTCTCGGGCTCCGAATATGAACTATTATTAAGGAGCAGCCAACGTCTTTGATATTTTATGTTAGTTGAGCCTCTATATGAGAATTATCTATGTGTTGCAATGTTTATGATAAAAATGGCACAAGAATATCATGTGAACATTGTTAGGATTATCCTCTTGGGTTTCATAGAGCTCGAAGTGTAGAAGGGCCTAAGAATTCTTACTTGTTTGTTGGCCAATCCTTGCCTTTACTTATCATTGGATTCTAGAAGATTCATAGGTGAATGGTGAGATTAAGCTTGGTTCTAAAAAATAACCAACAGATTGACGACTCTATTGGGGAATGCACTTAGAAATTGGGTTGCAGATTGTCCTATTAAAGATTTAAACACTTGCTTGAGAATTTATTTTTCAAGCCTAGCTTTGTGTCAGTGAGTCAATCCTCTGACATGTTGCAAGAATTATTTGTGTTTCCCTTGAAACTTGCAAACGTTATGAAGATCTACCATAATTCCATAAATATTTTCATAATTTCTCACTAGATGTGGGTGGCAACTTCGAGATCTCTAAACCAGTGTGTATTGTGTACTATTTGAGAGAATCGGGTCAAATAGTATGAATATTTGTTGAGAGGAGATAAGGTAGACTTGCACTCACACAATAAAGTACCCTAATAGAAAGCTAGAGAGAAAATTTCAAAGGACTCTAGTATTATCTTGAGAGAGTAAAAGAATTCACTAAATCTAAATATTTGGTTCATATTTTGAGTACTCAAAACTTGGAAAGGTTTGTGGTGCAGAAGATATAAAGGATTCACATGTGACTTTGTTGATCAAGGAAGCTTAAAGTGAAATCAACTTGTGAAAGAAACTTCATATTATTGAAGTTTTGTTCCTCTGAAGAAGGAGGTGATGACTCTATGCAAAGAACCTAATGATAGCTTCAGATCTTCAAAGTTTTCCAATCATAAGCATAATTCAAAGGTAGCTGCAACATATCCAGGTACTACCCCTATTTTGGTTTTCATAAGGCATGAATTTGTGCGAAAACCATATTAAATAATCTGAAGAAAATTTTGATTCCCTATTGAGTGAATTGAGCACTAATAAAGGGAATAGTAACTTAGTAATTTTACATAATTCTAAGGTGTAATTTGAAGTTTCTGTATTATGGTGAAGAAGTATGCTTATCTTTAAAATCTGCCCATTAGAAGATCTAAGACATAGATGTAATTGAGCCACGCATTTTGAAGACATGATTAAATCAAGGAGTAAGGCGGTGAATGATCAACTGTGAGGTTGATATTTGAGGTTGGTAAAGGGGTACAAGAAAATGTATGATTCCCTTGTATTTCCCTGTGGAATGTCATGTAAGAACATGCAGGGCGTTCAATCTCTGTCATGCCATCAAACAAATTTCTCTAGTGGGAGATATAGGCCATTGAATTTTAGTAGTATTCAGGGTTTCCCAAACCTTATTCCTAATGATGTTAAGCAACATTTTCCAAGATTCATAGGGTAAGGTTCTAAATCAACTTATAGACATTTGCATATATTTATGGATCTGATGGGAGATTATGAAATAAATCATGAAGATGTTTTCATGAAATTCTTTGTTCAATATTTTAAAGGAAGATGCTAGAGACTAGTTTTCATATTTTCCAGTATGTTCTATCTCTTCATGGACCGAGTTCATGGTATCATTTATAGAACAATTTGGTGAAAGGATTAATCTGAGTTCAGTAAAGAAACAATTTATGGAAATCCAAAAGGATGAAGAGGAGTTGGTCCTAGCTTTCAATCTCATATTTGCAAAGGCAATTGGGGATGTTCCTGAAACTATGAGACCAAGTGATGCAGAGTGTTTGGTTTTGTATTTGGGTGAATTTGATGAAGAAATGAGTTATTTTTTGGGAGATAAGAAGCCCTTAACATTGTATCATGCATATCAAACTTCCATGGACATTGAAAATAACTTGAGGTACTCAATGATGAAGGGTTATATGCCTGTAAGTGTCGATCATTTTAACACATCTCATATAAGTGGATCATATAATAGTAGTAATTGTCAAGATAGAAGTGCTTCTATTGTTCTGGTTGGTCCATTATTATCCAAGGTAACTAATGGTGAAATTTAGATTGAACATCAATAAAGTTTAAACAATGATGATCAAATGAATTTTGTTCAAAAACTATCTAGAATGAAAAGATATAAGGATGAATCACCATATGACATGTTGGCAAGGTTTTTGGATGCCTTATTGGAAATTCCTAAAAGTCTCATACCAGAAGATGCAATGTGCATTGACTTATTTTGTGAAATTTTTGAGCTAGGATTGAGTACCTTGCCACAAGAATTGCATCCACAGGGTTTTGATCAAATGCTTGATTGGATAAGAATTGTTGAGGAAGCTAAGTGTGATTATGCACAAAGTATATTGTCAAGGTGTCAATAGTGGTCGTCCTATCAAAAGGAATCAAAATACAACTCAAGTAAGTGAAGAGAGTGTATCATAGAATAGACATGTGTCTTGTGGTGGCAGGAGGACAAGGATTGTAACCAATTCACAAGTAGTCTAGTGCAAATCAATAATGGAGATAAAGATCCATTAGCATGTGTTGTTGATAATCCTCACAAATCAATGGTCAAGGCATTTAAAATGAGGGTTCGAGTATTCATTTTGAACCCTCTAAGCTCAGTGCATATGGTAATGAATTGTCTTGTGATAATTATCATAAGGGAGGTGAGGTCTCTGATTTTTTTTTGAAGGAAATGATTTTTTTATGAGGATGATTTAGAGGCATTTTCTTTGCATAAAGGATGCAATAATATTGATGCTCAGAAAATATTTCCCTTACTAGTGAATGAACAAATTATATGTGAGGGATACCTGGTATGCAATCCAATTATATCAAAACTTGAGTGTGCTAGCATTGTGAATGATGATGAATTTGAAGATAAGAATGTGCATGTTCAGTATCTTGAGCCTGAGTATAGTGCTAAGAATGATGAAAATTGTGGTACTAACCAGTAGGATCATGTTGTAGTTGTCCCTGATTGCTTATATGAAGCAGAGATGGAATTTGTTGGTTTTATAGCAGAAATGGACATGATTGTTTTCAATAAGGAATATATTAAGGAAGAAAAGGATGAGGAAGCTTGTTCAAATTATAATGAGAAGCCTTCATATTGTAATAAACCTTTCACATTAGAGTCAGTACAACTATCAATTGATGGTGCACAAGAGTGCCTTGTTGCTGATTCTATTAATTCTAAGTTATTTGAGCCATCCTTTGAAACATTTTGCATTGAGTTGGATGATAATTTGAGGAGTAAGTCAAAATATGTTACTGAGCCTGAATTGGAAGTTTTTTTTTATGCATGGGATATGATTGACAATAGGGTTTGTAATGATGACCCTAAGTTGAATATGGGTCAGGTTATTATGAATTCTAACAAATCATGTTTATGTGTTATTGGAGCATGTGACAATGTCTAGTATGGAGTGCTTAGGTGAATGTATACATCAGCTTGAATATATGCATATGTATGAACACTTCTTATTTAGCACACAAGAGAAGCATTTTCCTGGCATGGGACAAAAGCCAGGGGATGATTTTAAGGTTCTATATGAGTCTCCTATGCATTTTGACTCATTAGAGGGGGAATTGTAATGTGACTCTAGGAATTCAGGGTATATGCTCTTGGGTAAAGATCTTAAGCCAAGTGTTTATGAAGGTTTTTTGTTCGACATGCAAACTGAAGTTGGTGTCAACTCATATGACCTAAATGATCAAGTGGACTATGAATGTTTCACTTTCGCAATTCAATTGGATAAGCCTTTATTGGGGCATGCTAATGAGGAGGTTGGGGTCATATATTACAGAGAGTATGGGTTTCAAGTATTGTCTGATTGCAATTTTTAGTCAAGGAAGATTCATGATGATAATGGAAAATTTGGACACATGTCAAGTATGATCGATTGTAGTAACCATAGCAAGATTAGTTGGTGGACAGTTCATGGAAAAATTTTTAGTCTTGGCCTAATACAGACAGTAGAAAACAAGGTTTTTGATAGGGGAAAATACCCGTCCTAAGTTTTGGGGGCTCGGGGCCACCAAGTGAAGTTGAAGCTTGATGAAGTTGCATTTGCAAGTTGAAAGCTTGCATATCAGAAGAGGCTTCTAATAAAATGGGAAGTGGATCTTTTTGTGCAGTCGTGTAAATTATGTAAATATGGTGTGTTCTAGTTTGATTCTTCTGCCCTATCCGAGTAGGTCTTGGTTTTGGTTCTTTGTGTTTGGTATGCTTCAACCTAATATTATGAGATATCAATCTATTCTAGAGGAATAGATGTCCCCAATAGGAGCCACTAATGGAACTCCTAAAA
>VDFB02004211.1:0-18430 GCA_007258455.2 Sequoia sempervirens | reverse complement strand
TTTTAGAAAGCAAGGAACCTATAGATATTTATTTGGTCCTGCATATAGTCTGCAACATAAGCATCAAATTGTGTTGCATCATAATATCATCTCTTTGGTTTCTTCATTGAATTATGATGCAACAAGAGTTGATAAAGATAAGAAACCCATTTGATTGTCCTAAGTTCCTAACTCCAACTGCTGCAATTCATTAATTTTCTTTTTTAATTCCTCGTTCAACATTTTCTTTTGCAATGCCTGCTGTCAACGTTCCTGGATCTTCTTTTCCAATTCCTGTCCAAAACATGTTCCCATTAAGAACATTCTACATCCATTTAAATTGGGCATGTTCCAAGGTTGCTAGCTGTATTTTGAACATGCTTTGCATCCCTCCTTGATTTTCTTTTAGTTGATTGTATTCCTTATCATTGAATTTATAATTTTCTAGATAAACTGGTATTTGCTTTCAATTTGTAAGAATGGAAGCATATTTATTGCTCTCTGAGTGTAATTATCACTCTCTGGCTTCCTCTTAATCTCTTTCTGCATGGTTTCTCAATTTCTTTAGCTCATCAAATGCTATGTGTTGAGTAGCACTTGCGAAATTAGTTTTATTCTGTCCTCTCTTGCATGTAAGTAAGCTCTGTTAATGTCTGCAATAGGACATCACTTCTATTCTTTTACCAATCGAAATCAGTAGAATTGACTGTTGTAATACATTTATATGAAGTTGAATGAATTTCCAGTCTATATTTTTCAACTTGGGAATAAAAAATACTTGGGTACAATTAAGGCTGTGGTATTTGAAATCATTGGCAACCTTTGCTTCCCCTCTGCTACAACACTAAAGGCTGTTCCTTTTGAACTACAGATTGGTTGTCATGATGATGTGTGTACCGGTCAGTTTGATTGGGATGTAACTCCTTGACTTCTAGAGGCAATTACTCTAAAGTCTAAAATAATAGGTGCATTGATCATGTCTGGGCTTGAAGAGAAGTATCTATGATCAATAGACATTTGCACCAATAATATAGCCAAAATATTGATGGCACTGCCCACTAGTTTTCCTACTCAAATAGCTGACTTTCTAGGACTGATGTTAAATTATATGCATATATAAACATAGTTTGGGACTGAGATTGAGATTGGGCAGCTTGAATGTAATAACCCCCATAGGGTGTTAGCTCAAATCTACATAATTTTTTTGTGATTACTCGAATCCTATCTCTTTCTGATCACCAAGTACCCAATGTCGCCAAGGTGAGAGCATATTAAGACTAGAACGAGGACAATGGAAACAACTGAAATATATTGTTGGCAAGCTGACCAGTTTACAATATAAATAAAGTCATAGAATTGACCAAGCCAAAATGGCTGATAGTGAAATGCAAATTCTGACAAAGCCAAACTGCTGAATGCAAGTAGAATTGTGTCAACACTAAAATGGCAGAGTAATTCACTTGATTCCGATACATGCAAAGATGGCAGAAATGACTAAAAAGTAAAGAGAGGATCTAGTGGATAGACTGACTGCGATATATGTAATGTCCCCAACTCAAATGAAGATGATTAGTGTTAGTGTTTTATAGCTTCGGGAGATATTTTCTCTCAAATATAATGTAACTAAGGCAGGTCGGCCTTCATGCTTTATAAACAAAATATTGTAATTGCTAGGTCGGCTCTAGAGTGAGCTCGCCTAGGCTTGTATAAATAGGAGAAGGTGTTTCCTCATTTGATCATCAATGAAGCAATTCATTCCTAAGTTTGAATTCTTTCAGCAGCAGGTCGATTTTCTAAGCAGCAAATTAGCATCAAGGAGAAGAGTCAATACTTTGTGTATTTATGAAATTGTACCATATATAAGTGCAGATCCATTGTATTGTATTCGGCCTTTCTAGGGCCTGTTATTATTCTGATTTATAAGAGAATGTTTTGCTGGGTTTTTCTCCCTCAAGTAGGAGGGTTTTCCCAGGGTAAAATACTGTGTTATTGCTCTCTGTGTTGTGTTTTTTGCTTATTACATTTCTAATCCTAAAAACTAACATGGTATCAGAGCGGGTTTAGGGAAGATCTGATCAGATTTGATTAAGCATTCTGGAAGGATGTATTCACTGTTGGTCATCTGACATTATCAAAATTTAATGGTCATAAGACCAAATTTTGATAGAGTGATGAGATTCGATTTTGGAAGTATATATTTGCATAATTTTTCAGTATTGGAGAGAATCGTAGCTTATCATTAGAGAAGACAAGTTTGATTAAATATTTGCTTTTGGAGTTGCTGGAAAAGAATCGATTTTATTTGATAAAGCAAGGTATTCATATGGTTTGATATTATAAAGGCAGAGTCGGGAAGTAGATTTCTGACGAAATTTGGAATAAAGACAAATCTGGAGATTATTTTAATAGAAGACGTGGCCTTTAATATCTATCGACAAGACAAATCGAATCATCTATATTGGCGTTGATTTATTGAAGCTGAATGAGACAAACGATTTGGAGGCACTGAGAAAAGACAAGGTGCGACTTCTTGGAGATCATATTTGGGAAATACTTTTGAAAGATCAAAGTCCAATCGCTGATATTATTTCCAGCTATCGGGATTATGAACAAAACAAAATAAGGAAGGAGACGTCACTGGGTAAAGTCGTGACTTTCTCTTCTAATCGGGTTATGAAATATCACATCGCTACCATGTCAGAAATAAAATAAAGTAGTCGAGGAGATTGGCGGAACCTGTGAATACTTGTCAACCTGTCAATACAGGATGTGTTGTGGAACAAGATATTCAAGCTGATGATCTTGCTTGCAGATGATTCAAACTTCAATGTGTGCTAAGATATATTTGTGTTCAGTGGTATTGTCAGGTTCATCCAACAATAGGAACATCTAGAGGATTTCAGGATTGCTAGCACTGTGTGTGCTCTGCATCTATCAGAGGAGACGCGATTATGTAGCAATATGCGGGTATGAAATTTCTTAGTGAAGTCGAATGTTATTTATTGTAATGTTAACCACCATTTATTAGAAATTGGTCGGGCCTTTAAATATATGATCGAGAGGAAGTATCGGGAAGGTCATAAGGGTCGACGTCTCAATCTATCATTCTATCGGAGATTCTGTGTTCACATTGGGAGTCATTAGCAGGGTCGAGGAATCCATTACACCATGGCAAGTAATTACCTGGAAGGGATTGATGAAAGCTAATATCATTCGAAGCCATTAGCAGAAGTGTGATGAACCTGCGCGGTTGTAGTGTGCGTTGATCATTGGTGAAGGCCGAAATTGTTAAATGGAGGTCGAGGCTATTGAGTTTTGTTTCTATAGCGGATGAAGATGAAGTGAAAAGAGCATCACAATAGGCCTTTGCAGCGCTTCCTGATTTGAAAGGGGTAGTGACGAAAGTGTTGTAGAGACGGGCTAATTTAGCTGCATCCATCCCTATTCTCTGTTCAATTGTGTTTGATTTGAAAATATGAGGTCAGTTGCATGGGATGGCAACACTGAAGGTGGCAAAGATGAGACACAGCTATAGGTCTAGCTCAATGGTGTACCAACAATAAAGAGATAAGTATTTTATGATCATGAATTTTATGTAGTTAATAATAATTCATGCAATAACATTGGGAATAGTGAATCATGTATGCTTCTAGCATTGGTCTGTATATTTCTCTTCGGGGTAGTTTGATTCTATGAACTATTATTAATCTCTCTAAAATGTAGGATGGATCGAGGAGCAAAAGGATGATGAGAGATTGCATAAGGAATTCAAAGGGACGAAGAGCTTGAGGCATCCTGTGAGGAAGTCATGAACAAACATGGAGAGATAGCTTGCAGCCATGGGATTGAGTTGGTGGCACATAACTCTCTTGATTCTTCATTGGAGACATCTCTCGAGGGCACAAGGTTGGGTCAGCCTTGGATGGAGAGTTTGCATCAACAAAGAAGATTGAGAAAGATGAAGACACTAAACAACGAAGAACCTATACAGATTGTCATTGCGATCAGTTTCTTCGAAGAGGAGGAAATGGCATTCAGAGGGAGTCTGACAAACCAATAGAGGCAATCTTGGACGAAGAGGTCAGGAGGCTGATGCGAGTACTTGGAGCTTCAGAGGGAGTCACATCATCATGAAGATTTGTTGTAATGTATATTTCTCTGAGACGGAGAAATAAGAGGTGAAAGCCCTTGTAGTGTATATTTCTCTGAGACGGAGAAATATGAGGTGCAAGCCCTTGTACATCTCTGAGACTGAGATGAGACGTCATGTTGAGAGACGCCATGACGAGGATATCCTGTACATCTTTGAGATTGAGATGAGATGTCATGTTGAGAGACTCCACAACGAGGATATCTTGTACATCTCTGAGACTGAGATGTGCCTTTTTCCACAAATGGGTGTAGCCATTGTGGACGTCATGTTGAGAGACTCCATGACGAACCCTTGTACATCTCTGAGACTGAGATGTGTTTTTCCACAAATGGGTGTAGCCATTGTGGACGTCATGTTGAGAGACTCCATGACGAGCCCCTGTGCATCTCTGAGATTGAGATGTGTTTTTCCACAAATGGGTGTAGCCATTGTGGGTGTCATGTTGAGAGACTCCATGATGAGGATATTTGAAAATACCTCCCTAGCTAAGAGGGAGTGTTAGTTTTTTATAGCTTCGGGAGATATTTTCTCTCAAATATAATGTAACTAAAGCAGGTCGGCCTTAATGCTTTATAAACAAAATATTGTAATTGCTTGGTTGGCTCTAGAGTGAGCTTGCCTAGGCTTGTATAAATAGGAGAAGGTGTCTCCTCATTTGATCATCAATGAAGCAATTCATTCCTAAGTTTGAATTCTTTCAGCAGGTCGATTTTCTAAGCAGCAAATTAGCATCAAGGAGAAGAGTCAATACTTTGTGTATTCATGAAATTGCACTATATATAAGTGCATATCCATTGTATTGTATTCGGCCTTTCTAGGGCCTGTTATTATTCTGATTTATAAGAGAATATATTGTTGGGTTTTTCTCCCTTGAGTAGGAGGGTTTTCCCAAGGTAAAATACTATGTTATTGCTCTTTGTGTTGTGTTTTCTGCTTATTACATTTCTAATCCTAAAAACTAACAATTAGCAGCAGATTGGCTGTCATTTCCTTGGTTTACCCAAGAGGAAGAGGATGTAGAGCATTATTGGGTAAGAAATGAAGTCATTGGCTTGTTCTTAATTCTAAGTTTAAGTTGAGTGCACGTCTTTTGATGCAACTTAAGTGAACTTAAGTTATTTTAAGGGAACTTAAGTTATTTAATGTTGGGCACATGTTTTTAGGCAACTTAAAGTGATGCCTAGTACTTAAAGTGACAAATAGAAAATAATAAAATATTATAAGTCACTTTATTAAATGTTATAACATCACTTTATTTAATAAAGTGCTCTTCTAGAAGCTGGAGGTGGTTACATTTGGATTCTTCTAGAAGTTTCAGCTAAGCCTTTAGAAGGAGATGAAGGCAAGACATTTGGGCATTGTGTGATGAAGTTTTTTGCTTATTGTTGCTGCAACTTGGCTTGAGGATTGAAACCCTTAAGTATCCCTGGTTTCGGTGAAACATATGGGCTCCCCCTAGTCAGAAGAGTGTGTTTCGGTGGAAGAACTTCGGTTTGTGAAAACCTAACACATTGTTTATTGAAGGCTGCAAGGTTTTATCAGGTTTGGAGGCCAAAATTACAATGTTATCAGTGCTGGTTACTCAGATTTGAAGGTGTTCACTGTTGCAAATCATTCATTTCTGGTTTTTCTGAAGACGGCGGTTGAAGGGCAACAATTTCAGACCTAAAGATAGTCATTTTGAGCGCCCAACATCACTTGTGGAGGGGCGGCTAGGGTTAGAAAATATTCTGGCCTAAATCTAAAACATTTTTGGTATGAAATTTGCATGTTTACTTTATGGAAAAGTCTGATATGTACTTTTGAGAATTTTTGGGCAGTTATGAGGGTTTGAAATGCCATTTTTCTGAGCATAGTAATATTTAGAATTTTCTATTAAATCTGATCAGAATTTTTGAGTTTGTTTGTAGCTACTTTAATGCAAATAAAATTCAGATTTATGCACTAGTATGTGAAGAAATTTGTTATTAGTTTGTGCCCTAGTTTGCAGAAAATTATTGTTTCTTTTTAGTATCCTATTTGGGGATATTACAGTGGTATCAGAGCTGCAAGAACTTGGCAGCCTATTTGGGTTGATTGCATGTGTGGAAAGGGTGGTCATAACCTAGAAAAACAAAAGGAAATAATGGCAGGCAGCAATCAACAACCATCATCAAGAAAACATATGTTTGCAGAAATGCTAAGACAGCTACAAAATACTAATCTTTATTTGAGTTAGATGGCTCATAACGCAGCAAATGGAAGAAATTTGGTGCATACAAAGAGAGAAGATAGTAGCAAAGCTATAGAAAATAAGGAACATTCTATTAGCAAATCCACGAGTTCATCACAATCTAGATTGTTCATGCCTACATTTATACAAGAGGATGAGCTTACCCAAGAGAAACCTATGGAGGACAATGAGGATGATAGAATTTTGGCTAAGTATCAAGCTTTGGGGGCAGATTTTCAATCAGCCATCTCATTTAGAGATTACTTGGAGGTCACCAAACACACCAAGCCAAAACAAAAACAGTGGAATCAAGGGAAACAAAATTACGGGTTGCAAGAAAGGTTAGAACATCCTGAAACATTAAAACCTCATTTTGCAAAGAAAAAAGGAAAGGAGGAAGGAAAGAAAGAAGAATTTCTTCTTCATGATTTTCAACCTACAAGTGAACCTAGGAAGAGCAAAAATCAATTGAGGAGAAAACCGCGTCGTTTCACATGTCAAGGTGTTTAGACACTTAGTCATACATGTGGAGGCCCTAAAGAAGAATCACTCCATGCTTTTACAAGTGAAGAGCACATGACACTTCAAGATGACTACAAGATTGAAGAAGAGTCACCTATTGAAGCTACAAATGAAGAGCACATGAAGATTGAAGAAGATACCGCCATGGAGATTGTCAAACCAACCATGTTAGATTAGCTACAAGAAGGTATGAGTTTGTTTGATATTCCTCTAATTGAGCCCAACATTGCTTCATCACGCTTACCTCATCTTGGAAAGGAATCAAATTGTGGTTTGGGTGTCTTTGAGATGGATGTTGTTCATATAAATGATGGCAATTCAAAAATTTCAATTTGTGGTGAACAAAGAGGTTTGGATAAGACTGATTTGACATTGCAAGATGTGGAGGATCACTTGGCGGTCAAGGAGGTCATAGCTGTACATACACTTTCTAGATCAACCATTAAGGAAGATCATGATTACTTTGGTGGTGACCCTTTGATAGAGCATGATGATACCCTAGTTTTTACACATGGATGTAATGGAGAAGAGGCCAAGAAGGAGGCTGATTTGGAGGTGCATGATTATGAAGACTAATCTGAAGTTTTACATGGAGGTGTTGGGTCTCATAAGTCACCCTTTGGAAGGTCAACTAAGGGTAAATGAAGGTATGGTTGTGGCAGCTCTAAACCATTTTGATCATGTTCAAAAGATGATTGCAGGTTTGTGTTGGAAGACTCTAGGGAATCATTATGGTTTTGAGGGAGGTTCATCTCTTTCCGACTTGCACAAACACAATGAGGCCTTGGTGGTAGTGAAATCATACTACCTACACTTACTTGCAGATAGAGATCATCTCTTCATGCTTGGTGAGATATATTTTGATCCTTTGAGAAGAAAAGAAGATGAGGCGGATAAGCTTTGTGAGGAGTTGAGCATGGTACACTCTTCATCATACATAGCAGAATTTTAGACTTCTATGTCAGCCACATCCGATGAAAAACAATGCAACATGAAGATGGCAAAAAGTGGAGACATGGAGGAAGGACTTGAAAGGTCCTATGATGAAGTCATGAAGGTAGAAGAGACACATGCACATGAAGATTCAACTTGCAGCCATGGGACAGAGTTTGTGACACATGGTACACTTGATTTTCACTTGGAGACATCTCGTGGACCAACACTTGTTGATATCCATCCACTCATGGAAAGAGAGATGATTGAGATTGAGGAATACATCACATTTGGGCATGAGGTAAGGACTGATTTTCTGATGTATGACAGCAGTCCCTTATCTTCATATCATCATGATATAACAGCCAAGAGGATCAGCCTTGAGGCTTGTGATTTCACTTGGGATACTCATGTTAGATTGGTATATGATGCAACAAGGAGGAAGATGTTTGAGGTGAATGAAGACACTATGGAAAGGTATAACAATTGTTCCGATTTTCTAATTTGGAACAGTAGTCTTTGGTATTTGCATAATCTTGAGCTGGTAGCTCCTACTCATGAGGAGGATAGTAAGAAGTCTTCTTCTATTGTTGGCATTCAATTGGGAGACAAACATGAGGTCTTATTTGCGTGTCCAAGACCCAAGAAGACCAAGTTAGTACAACTTGACATGGCAGAGGCAAAGAAGATTCAAAGCATGTGGCATGTAAGGAATAATCCATGCATGGTGGCTAAGCAAGTGGAGCAATCAGGTTTGAGGTATGATTCAAAACTCCTTGAGTGTTTACATAGCTTGCTTCAGGAGGTTTTGGTGCCACCTCTTTCGGAGAGCCATTTAAAGGCTCACATCATAGACTTGGATGTGCATGATATTTATGGAGCCACCATTGACAAGTATGATGGAAATGTTGATTTCATGATTACACACAGCGATATAATATCTTCACATGATTTTGGTAGTCAAATGGTGATTGAAATGCTTCAAGGGGATAACGTTGGTAAGAGGCTTTATTTTGTTGATCTCCAACCTTTCATGGCTAAGTATGAAATAGGGATGATAGATCCAAGGTACACAAGAGGTTTGGCATTGCATAATGGTTTTATTATTCCTTGCTCAATGAGATCATCATTATCGGAAGAACACATGGAATGTAATGTTTTGATTTCAGCTAAGGCTTATTGTAATGATGGAGATTGTGCTACATTGAGTTATCCTTGCATGATGCTTACATTTCAAATCAGCAAGGGAAATGTTACACTCATCTTGATTCCTTGGCACATTATAAATCAGATTTTCCACATACCTATGTGTATCATCAAGTTTGGACAAAGCTTGAACTTCTTTTCTAGTAGATAACAAATTTTGATTGCTCCATTCTTGACCTGGTTGAGTTGATGAAGTGCTACTATGGGGTAAAAAGAAATCAGAAATCTTATCAGTTGTGCTCCTCAAGCTTTCACGCATTTGTTGAACACTTCTCATCTCATCAATGGTACTCTCAAGGTCACTAGCTCTTTGTTTCAAATTGGCATCAAGCAAAGAGAGATCGGTCTTATGTCTACTAGAAACGACTTCCTCTGTGTCTTCCTCAATGCATGATTCTTGAGAAGCAACCAAATCAGCATTAGTGTTGGAAGAATTTTCAGCTTCTTCCTTCATATGTTTGGTTTGGAATTCAAACCAAAATCCGCCTGAATTGTTGAAATGAAAGAGCAAATCATTAGCTGTTTGGAGATTATTATCAGCAGACAAATTAATAATCTTCACTGGTTCTGCACTTGTGAATTCCTCATGAGTCTCCATAACAAATGTTGTCTTATTACACTCTTCTGTAGGATGCATGGACACCTCAAGCGTCTCCAAAACTGATGTTGCCTCATTGCACTCTTCCTTAGTATGCATAAACAAATGCATATCTAAAGGTATCTCCTGTGAATCTTACATAGAGTCATTAATAAACAAAATTTTATTCATGTCTTCAGCATTAGAGTTCTTCTCATTTATCTGCACTGCCTTCTTCAAGTGAGGCTTCAGCTTCCCTTCACATTGAATAAACAAATCTTTGATCAACTTATCAGCAGTAGGAGAAATCTTCCCCTCTTGTTCATAAGCGTCAAGTAGAAGAGATAGGATGGGTTGAGGTATGTCATCAACCTCATTGATAGTTAGAACAAGAATGTTCCTTATGTTTGCATCTACATCCTACTCTTGCTCGCTCCAAGTTGAATTGAAGAGGTAATGGAACAAATCGTATATTTGATCTTGCATACCCCAATCTATTAGCAATATACTTGTTCTGAGCTTTCAAAATGTCTTCAATATAGCAGCTCTTTTGGAGTACTGACTGCTACCAATTTCATCAAGATCCTAAAAGCTTTCTACAATCATGTGTAGTACTTTCTTCATAGTATCATCATCATAGGGCACCTGGGGTACCACGATTCTCATCACTTCACTCAGGCATGAAGTAACCAATAGTTTGATTTCTTCATCAGGATTCCTCAGCCAATAAGGCTAATTCAGAGAGGTCACTGCAGGTATTAATGCCAACTGCATCACCTCAGAAGGTGACTACTTCACCCGACTCAAACATTGTTCCAGCATATGAAGTATGCCCACTTCATCTTCCCTTGATTGAAAAGTACTCAGTATTGGTTTCAGTATCTTCACAGATTTCAAATTTGATGAGTACTTTTTGGAGTTTCAGGAAGTATTGATACAGTTTGGGTATGCAAATTGGATGATTTTAATTAGAATAGCTGTAAAGTGCCTTGCCAAATCTGATGTAAAAAGTCTGATTTTCTGCCTTAGACAATTTGACAAACACTTTGTATGCAACCTTGTTCTTGCAGGTTTTGAGTTTCAGTTTGAGTTTGCTTGATTTGAATTGATGCCAATGCTGATTTGAATGCTTTTTAATGATGCAAATTGATTACAAATGAAAGAGGAATGAAGTGCAAATTGTTTTTGTATTTTCCCATGCAGTATATATGAAATTCTAATGCAACATGTCTACCTACAGCCAAGAGGCATTTTCACAAATACTTGGCATGAAAACTAACTCAAAGAGATGCAACTACATATATGAGACATTTTGACAAATGGTTTGCAAACAAACTCCTTATCTCACCAATATCACATTGCCAAAACATAATGAGTTTGCAATTGAATATAGAATGCAATCAGACCTAAACATGAATGCTCAACCATGTATTATGATTGAAACTAAAGATGCAAACTGGCTGTGAGTACACAGTATTACAATGCAGTTTCTTTTGATATATTTTGACTGTAATAATGACTGCAAATGGAAGTGACTGAAATGATATGCAAGCATGACTTGTTCTTATTCCACTTGACTGAATTACATGTGCAATTGGCTGTCTTTGGACAGCGATCAGATTCCCCTACTATTTGATTAATGACAATGCTTATACAATGCAATATCTACTCTATTCCTAAATACAATCATATGATAGCTTTATGCTGAAGATGCTAATTCAATCTGATGAAAAGATGCAACTGGAGAAAACCTGGAGTATCTGCCATGATGAAGATATAGTCGCAGCCTCAAGATATATTCGATTCTCTTAGGTTAAACTGAAACTTGTCTCCAACATGATGTGTCCCTCTTCTACCATGCAAGACAGCCCTACTGGAATTTAATTTGAATTTTTAGTTGCCTCCTAGACCAAAGTCGTGTCTCCTCAAGGTGCGCCCAGCAAGAGATGTAGATTTGAATTTCTAGCAGCCAATAAAATGATAATTTGAACCTCCAAATTTGATATCTTCTCCCAACAAAGACGTCCTTCTCAAGACTGGAAACACTTCAATAAAAATTTGCAAGTATATACCAAAATCGATTTCTTCTCCTTCACCAAAATTTGGCTTGAAGCCACAAAATTTTGAAGTTGCAGGCACAATTAGAAAGTCTGAGATAACTTTCTCCAATATCTAGCTAGGGCTGGTGTTACACAACCAAAACTAGCAAACTTAGAGAATTCAACTTCTCTAGCTAAGTCAAACATTCAAGCTCTCCAATATTCAGAAAATGTATTCAATCCAGGATGTCCTCAAATGCCCTCCAAAAGCTCCTTATAAATAATTTACAAACATTTCCAGGAAGCTTCTAGAAATAAATATTATTTTATTTTATTAAGTGACTTTTGATATTATTTTATTTTTAGTCACTTAAATATTAAATTAATTAAATATAAGGTTACTTTTTAATATTTATTTATTGAATAACCTTATAAATAATTAATTTAATAAATTCTCCTTATTGCTCCAAATTGGAGACCTGACAGTAGCACAGCGTTTGCATGGTGGCTTTTTTCTGCAACTCACTTGGAATCCTGGTATCACATGGGATTCAGTGATTGTTGAAGATGAATTTATTGATTTCATGCAATTGGTTTTCAGAATGTTTGATAGGAACAATATGGAGATGATAGTATTAGGCACTGTTTTCAGCAGAGATTCATGGCAACCTCCAAGGCTGATTTGGGATCCTGGTATTCATTTTGGCTTGTAGATGCGGATTGCTTGAGGGCAAGCAATCTTCGGGACACAAGGAATTGTAATGTCCCATTTTTTTACTACATGGAGAAAATATAATATTATTTTAATTACTTAATATTTTCCTCCAAATGTTAAGTCAAGGAAATATTATTAATTAAATAATATTATATTTAAGTGACTTATTAAATGCAAATTCAAAATTAAGTCACAATTTGGAAATTAAAAGAGAAAAGAAAATTGAAGAGTCAGGCAAGCAGAAAGCCAAGAGTCAAGGCAAAAAGAATATTATTGGAGCATTGTTCGGGCATGTTGGATTGGTTTTGTGGAACAGGTTTTGGCTGGATAATTTCTAGAACTTTGTGAGGATGGAATCCTTCACAAAGAATAATGATCTTCGGTGTTGGAAGATACCCCCTGGATGATTGCTGACAATCCTACTTCAGAGGCTGTGCTGGTAATTATTGTGGCAAATTTAATGAAGTTTGTCAAGCTTTATTTGAAGACATTTCAGAATTTCAGTATTGAATAAATTGTTTCTAGTCAGTGCTAGAGGTTTCGCTGATGAAATTGTATTGGGGTTTGGATATTAAAGAGATTGATTTAATTAGTCAAAATTCCATTTGTGAAGTGTTAATCGGATGAGACCTATGTATGTGTATTTTAATACTGCCATCACTTTCCTGAATTTATACTTAATTATTCAAGGAGACACGCTAGTCTGGATATGAAGGTCTTGAGAGCTTAAAGTTTTATTTTGCAGGTGATTACTAAGGCATAAGTTTGAATTTTCAAATGTTAGTGGTGAGGCAGTGTGTAGAAGGAAATTGCACTATTATACAAACACATACATTGGGCGGAGTATGGGAATAAGAGATACGACTGAGTTGTATTACCGTTATTATCAGGATACAGAGATTGTGGAAAAAATCCCTTCTAGAAGTTTAAATGACACCCCAGCCATCGACCATTGCTATAAAGAAGACAAATCGACAAATCCATACAAAGGATTAAATCAATGGTTTCTTACTAATTACACCATAGGAAATGTGAAGAGTTCATCACTAAATAACAACCAACGTTGGGGCCACTTCAGCATTCGAGAAAATTAAAGAAGGCTCGAACATTAAAATATTCAATGGTCGCTAATGAATGAGGAGTCAAGAGATGTTTTGAGTGGGACACCTTTGTCATTTGTCAGTCGACACCTCATAAGAAGCCGTTGTAGTTCCTTAGTGGGTCGTCACTGATAATTAGAAGACAACGGAATCAATATACATGTGTCGAGAGCAGCTCAGTCAGTGGATCCAAGTTTTTGCCGTTGTCCTCTCATTTGTGTCACCACATCAATATTGTTTGGGTAGCCGTGGATTACTTTATAGAATTTTGAATGTGAGGGAAGCTTAAAGGAGATTTATCGGGAGTCATGGAGAAATAAGGAGTGCGCATTTCTTATTTAAGCAGTTGTTTCTCCATTGCAAAGGAAACATTGATACGTGAAAAAGGCAAGTCAAGTTAAAGATAAATCATGGTTTGTTCCTGAAGGAGGTCGATATCATTAAAAGGAAAGAAATATATTAATCTTTTGAAAGCAACCAATCACTCGTGATTTCTAGGAGGAAGTGGAGGCCTATCGGCTTGTGTTTCCGTGAAGGTATTGGGCTTGAGTATCGGTTTTCTTAATACAAGGAGTTAAGAAAGAGTTCTCAGTTTCATTCAAAGATAAATACACCAGTAGGAAGACAAAAATTTGGAGTGGTTACAAGACTATAGGGAAAGGTAATGAGACGGGAATTAAAGACCAAGAAAATATCAAGTTGGAGTAGCACAACATTTCATATTCAGCAGGGTCAGCGCCTACCTTTGTGTAACTAAGATAACTTGTTAGTTGTGGATGAGACTTTGTCTCTTTGCTGAAGGGAGGTTGGAAGATATTAAGCAAGCACAAGGGTTGCAGCTAATGTTTCAGGTTTGAGATATAATAATGAATGTTGTGTGGAATGTTTTCTGAAAACATTTATGGAGTATTAATTTTTTGAGTTTAATATGGCAGTTGTGTAAGCTTTGTCGTGGTAAATATCTATGCAATGTATTTGGAATTGTAAAGTAATAATATGTCTATGAAATGCTTTAAATAGTTCCACTTTGGTAAATCAAGCTTTAATTCAAACTCAGACCAGTCGCAGTGTAAACTGTTTGACAAAATGCCCGTTCACTTGGAGGGAAAAAATTGAAAAAATTATATGCAAAATTGGGTAGCACATTACATTCCGATACACGGGAAGATGGCAAAAATGACTAAAAAGTAAAGAGAGGATCTAGTGGATAAACTGACTAGGATATATTACTATGAAAAACAAGATTCGATAGTAAATCGTCCAGGATCTTCAGTAATTAAATAACTAGAACTACTGGTGGTAAACCAATCAAGTTTACAATGCTGCAATATTCAATCAAAGTATCAAACTCTATTAAATTACTGGAGAAGAATTTCCTGGAATTTCATCCAATCACTTGATTATTGTGCATAAATTTGATATTTATTGTAACACATCATACCCAAAAAATTTACTACTTGTTATAGAATTAATTTCAGCCACTATCCAAAAATCTTTATCCACTAATTTAGAGCTTAATAGCAAAATATTACTTGCAGAAATAGTACGGACTATACCCAAGATGGTATGGTAGTCTTTTTAAAATTACTACAACATCCTAAACTAATGTATGATATGCTTGGAAGGAACTGTACGAAATATTTGAAGTTAGAAGGCAATGAATCCTTTGAGGAAGCAAACAAAGGAAACATGGGATCCGCAAGTCAAAAATTGTCTCCCCTTAATGTAGTGTTGGGAATTTTCATGGCCTCCTTAGCGATTTCTATGCTTTATAATGTTGTACCCAAACCAAATTTTTTGATTCATTAAGGCATTTTGCTTAAAATGGTCAAAACCTTGTAAAATTGTCATTTGAAGACAGTTTTTGAGCAAATCAAGTATGGGATTTTAGTTAGTTTGATGTTTGGAAGATACTTGTGAAATTTGGAAAAATTGAAAATTAGGGTTTTCGGACCCCTATTTTTAGGTCAAAAACCCTAAAAATTGAAACTTGTCAAAATTGACTGAAAATTGTTTTGATTGGCTTATTTCACTTCACGATCACAGTGGTGAAAGTCAAAATCAAGAAAAAATTAGTTTAAGTCTGGTGGGTAGTTTTCGCTTTTTCAGGTGAAAAGTTAGGACCTCCAAGGTCGTCAATGGCAGATGGCCAGATACCAGGTGTCGAAATCTAAGCTTAAAATGCTCCAATGAAGATTCTATGGCGAGATATGTTCAAAATGACGCTTCGTCACAAAGGGGATTTTTGTCGAGGTGAAAATTATCGAAATTATTATAACTCTGGAAATAAAAGAGCCCCTAGAGGCCAAGGGCGCCCTAGATTTCAGAGGCCTAGATCAACTTTCTAAGATTTGTCACTTCCAAGAAGACTTCTCTAGAATACTGTCAGCTTCACGATGACCCTACTAACCAGTCCGGAAGATTTGTCTAGCACTTGAAACTGGAGATTGAACGAGAAATGAGGGAGATGAAAATTTGGCTAACACTGGCAGAAAAGTGCCCCTAGAGGCCAGGGGTGCCTATCTTTTTGAGTTAACAGATGAAGGTTTTTGATCAAATGATACCTAGGATGTTTTTCTTAGACTTGATTAGGCTTTGCAACGAATTCGTCAGCGGGTTAATCTGAGTTTTTGAATTGCTGGAATCAAGAGTCAAACATGAGGTTTAATCATGGTCAAAATGTCAGAAAAGAGAAAAAGCGCCCTTGGAGGCCAGGGGCGCCCAAGGTTTTGGACCTTCAAATGTAGTTGTTTGGGTTAGCTCAAATGCTCATCCTATCCATGATGCTTCCATTGCATATCTCAGCCGGATCAGAGGACTTCTCAGTAGCCTGCAGCTGGGGATTAAGTGGAGATTCAACCATTTTGAAAAATGGCTAACTATGGGAGAAAAAGCACCCTTGGAGGCTAGGGGCGCCCAAGTTTTTCACCTAGCAAATGATGTTTTATGAAAAGTGCTCTCCAAGAGCTCATGTTCAGAATTGAGCCAGCTCTGCAGTGAGCCTATCAGCCAATTCTAAAGTTTTGTCGAATGCTGGAGAATGTGAGATGAAGTAGGGTAAAAATCGCCTTCAAAATGATGAAAATGCATGAAAATTGACTATTTGAAGCACAAAAGCACCCTAGAGTCCAAGAGTGCCCTGAATTTTGAAGCCTCATAAGTCAGAATTAGGGTTTTCAACCTCAAGGAGTTTCTTGTTAGTTTTGATCCTGCTCTTCAATGAAACTATTAGCCAGTCTTCTAGACACATTAGTCAAAGCTTTACAAATCCAAAGGATTTTTGTTATCAAGAATGAAAGAAGAAGAATGCATGTTCATTCTTAATAAATGAAATTGTTTCAAAAAGCAAGAAAACTCTTTTCGAAGACATTGTTCCTTTTATAACTTTATTTTAAAGAAACAAAATAATTTTTTTTTTGACAAATATAATCAAAGTTATAAAAATATAAATAAGTGTTTTTTTAATCACTTTTTTGCACCATGGGTCTACGATAGGTATTTATTAATTTAATCACTTAAAAACAACTTTTTAAGTAATTAAATATATATATATTTTTAATTTTTACTTTTTAACTACTTAATTTAATTATTTAATTAATTTTCCTTTTTTCTACCACTCCAATAGCCCATGGGAAAAAATATGAAAAATAGGCTAATGGTCATCAGCGAAATTATGCTCAAGAAGGGGACATGACATTGAACAAGGTTAAACCAGGACATTGATTTGTAATTTCCGAAGATTCTACTCTTACATGAAATTTTAAGATGAATGTGCTATTCTAGTTGGAAAACTTGTTGAGTTTTTTGGCAAGTTTTTCAAAAAAACTCGGCTGCTCAGCAAAAAGATCCCCGCGGCCAGAATAAAGGCAATTTCGATTCATTTTTTTCCTCCACCAGTTGCTCTTTCTCAGCAAAAACACTCTACCATGAAGGTTTGTGTGGTTTTGGAGGTCTTAATTTGGGCTTGGTGGTGGGGGCTCCACCCCTCGACCCCACCCTGTATCGTGACAGGGAGCGCGCCCAGGGCACTGCCTTGGGACCCTGTGAGGGGCGCTGCCCCTCGACCCCGCTAGGGGCGTTGCCCCCAGACCCCTATGAGGAGCGCTGCTCCTTGACCTTGTTGGGGGCATTGCCCCTAAACCCCCATGAGGGGTGCTACCCCTCGACCTCGATGGGAGAGTTTCCCCCAGACCCCCACGAGGAGCTCTACCCCTCGACCTCGCTAGGGGCATTGCCCCCAGACCCCCACAAGGGGCATTGCCCCTTGACCCTGTTGGGGGCATTGCCCTCAAACTCCCATTGAATTCATTTGATTTTCTAGGTACTCTCCAAGTCCAAGTTTCCAAGTTTTCCTACAAGTCTTCATCTATAATATTGTCTAGTTCTACCTCTCCCCTAGTTTTCACTAGACATGGGAAGAGGAAGATGTAAATTTGTAAAATATATTAATATAGTATTTACTTTTAGTTTTACAAAAACAATTTGCTATTTTCATTTTGTTTCAGACTATCAGTGTCAGCGCATTCCACATGAGGATGCCATTTTGTACCCAATTTGTTTTCAAATCAATCAAATACAACTAGACTCAACTTGTTTCTTTTATGTACTCATTTATTGACTCATTGGATGCATCTTATCTTTGAATTTTGCAAAAAAATGCATTTTTAGTGAAGTTTAAGCAATTTTTTAAGTTGCCGAGTTTTTTTCTGAACCGATTTTTCCGGGCTTGCTAAGTACTTGCAATTGGTGAGTTTTCCAACTATGATTAGAATAAATTACATATTTGAAAACTAGACACAAAATCCTACATTTCATATTTTTGCACCATGTTAAAGATTTTTATTGTAAATGTTTCAAATTTTTATTTCAACTATGTTGTACCCCAAAATTAAAACTTTTGTTACACTTAGGCATTTTGAAGAAATGAGTAAAAGTCTTGTTAAAATAGTCAAAAAGGTCAAAATTTGGGTGTGCATGTCTTGCATGAGGGGTTA
>VDFB02004210.1:0-21014 GCA_007258455.2 Sequoia sempervirens | reverse complement strand
AACCATCTACCCTCTAACCTTAACCCCACTTCCCTCTATCTCTCTCCCACTCCCTCCCTCTCTCTCCCTCTCTCAACTCTGTCCATCCTACCCCCTCTCCCTCTCTTAGGTCTCTCTCTCACCCAATCCCTATATCTCTCTCCCCTTAACCCTCCCTTCCTTTGTCTCTCTCTCTCTAGAGTATCTCCATCCTAGAACTACTCTCTCTCTCTCAGGTCTCTCTCACTCACTCAATCTATCTCAAGTCTCTCCCTCCTACCCCTTCTCCCTCTCTTAGGTCTTTCTCTCACTCACTCACTCACTCCCTTATCCCTCTCCCCTCTACCCTTAACCCTAAACCCTTAAACCATCTACCCTCTATCTCTCTCCCACTCCCTCCCTCTCTCTCTCAAGTCTTTTCATCCTACCCCCTCTCCCTCTCTTAGGTCTCTCTCTCACTCACTCACTCCATCTCTCTCACTCACTCCATCTCACTCACTCTCCCACTCTCTCCCTCCCTCTCTCCAACTCTCTCCAACTCTCTCCCACTCTCCCCAACTCTCTTCACTCTCCCATTCTCTCCCACTCCCTCCCTCTCTCCCAAGATCTCCCAACTCTCTTGCTCCTCATCCCACTCTCTCCCCATCCTCTTACCCAGCCTCTCCCCCACTCCCACTCCCTCCCTCCCTCTCCCACTCTCTTCCACTTTCTACTCTCCTCCCTCTCTCCCACTCTCTACCACCCTCTCCCACTTTCTCCCACCCTCTTCCTCCCTCTCTCCCACTCTATCCCACTCTCCCACCCTCTCCGACCTTATCCCACTCTCTCACACACTAAGTCCATCTATCTCTCTCCCCTATACCCTTATAACCCTTGACCCTTAAACCATCTACCATATACCCTAAACCTTAAAATTTAACCCTTAAACCTTCTACCATATACCATTAATCCTTAGGTCTATGTGTACACAAATCGGATATCCGATTTGAAACGGATATCCGATTTGAAATGGATATTCGATTTCTAGACCATTACTTTAAAACAACAAAATATGTTTTTTACAAATCAGATATCCGATTTGAAACGGATATCCGATTTGTAAAAATCATATATATACAACTATTTTCATTGTTTTAAAGTTACAGTCTACAAATCGGATATCCGTTTCAAATCGGATATCCGATTTGTAGACCGTTACTTTAAAACAACAACAAATTTTATATATATATTTTTTTTTACAAATCGGATATCTGATATGGAAAACTAGGATTAGTGTTTGCTTTGGTGGTGTGTACTGACACCTGAGCCTAAAAAAAGTCAACATGATATTTTCACATTTTTGGGTCGATGAAAGACGTGTTTTTTTCCTCATTGCCACTTTTTGGCATACCATGATCCTGCACATACCCATAACCTATTTACTAAACAAAAGAAACCTACCTCCATAAATAGATGAGCGTGGATTGTTTGGTGCACTGGCTGTGCAGAGATTTTGCATATGGAAGGTGGGGGGTTCAAATCCCCCCACATAACCTTTTTTTCAAACAACAAACAAACTATCGTCAGTGGAGAGAGGGGCCACGTGTCGCACCAGGAGGGTGCCACGTGGCAATCATTCATTCACTGACGCCGATGACGTGTCTGTCGTGGATGTTGACTGGGCTACTAACGTGTCTAATGACTGTGCATTGATGCAGACATTGACGTGTGTACGGATGACACGTGTCACCATCTGATTGGTCTGTACAATGCTGACTTGGACGCCATGTGTCAAATTCTGAGTGGCCCACATCGGATTCCGTACAGTACAGACTAACATGTCAGCATGCTGACATCACCTTGTACCATATGGTCAACTAAACTTTTGACTACCCATATCTCAAGCATACGATGTCGGATTTCAACGAAACGAACATTTTCAGAATCATCTCAATGAGCTCTTTGACTTGACGTTTCTTTCGTTGATTTCCAAGATGATCATTTTTTTGCCTTTCTCGATGCTCCTGATGGTAGTTTGACCCAAAGTTTGACTGGCCATAACTTGAGCAAACAGACTCCTTTTTGCTTCATTCAAGTTGCGCTGGAATTAGGACGTTGAGCTCTTTCTAATGGTGCTAAAATATGGAGTATTGGAGACATTTCAATTTTTAGTGAAAATATCCCCTGGATCATTGAGTGATGATGAACCCTGTTAGATTGTCGGAAAAGGAAAGATAAAAGTCAAGTAGTAGAATAGAAATGTAAGGTTGCTACAAGAGGTAAGGCATGTTCCAAATTTGAGAAGGAATTTAATTTCTACAAGCCAACTAGGTAGTGAAGGCTGCATAATTACCTTTTCAAAAAAAGTCTAGAAGGTCACTAAAGGTGCATTAGTAGTAGCTAAAGGTGAAAAGGTAGGCACATTGTATTTGTGTAATGGTAATACTTTTTCTACCTTAGCTGCTACAAAAATATTTGCTACTAAGACAATTATAGCACTTGCTACAAGGACAACAATAGAATTGTGGCATCATAGACTTGGGCACATGAGTGAGAAAGGGATGAAGATCCTTCACTCCAAAAATTTGCTACCAAGTCTAAAGCAGATTGACTTGGAGTTCTATGAAAATTGTGTTTATGTAAAATAGAAAAGAGTTCGATTTCTCAAAGTTGGGAAAGAGAAGAAGACTGATAAATTAGAGCTCATGCATTTAGATGTATGGGGAGCAGCTCAGGTATCTTGTCTTGGTGGCTCTTGCTATCATGCTACTTTTATTAATGATGCAACTAAGAAAACATGGGTGTATTTCCTAAAACAAAAATCAGAATTATTTGAAACTTTTAAAAAGTGGAAAGCTTTGGTTGAGAATGAGATAGAGAAAAAGTTGAATTGTCTCATATCTGATAATGGAGGCGAGTATTGCAACATATAATTTGAAAATTACTATTCAAACAATGAAATCTGTAGTCAAAAAATGGTTCCTAGAACCCCACAATAAAATGGTGTGTCTAAGAGGATGAATGGGACCATTATGGAGCATGCAAGGAGCATGAGATTGCATGTTGGACTACCCTTACAGTTTTGGACAGATGTTGTACATACTATTGTTTATTTCATAAATAGGGAACCTTCAAATCCTTTGAATGGTAGCATTCCAAAGGAGGCATGGATGGGTAAAAAGGTAAACTAGTCATTTCTAAAAAACTTTGGTTGTGAAGCTTTTGTCCATGTTGATATTGAAAATAGAACCAAGCTTGAGGCTAAGTCTAAGAAATGTACCTTCATTGGATATGGAGTAGATGAATTTGGTTATCGGTTATGGGATTATGAAAATCATAAAATCATTAGGAGTAGAGATGTTATATTCAATGAGAAGGTCATGTATAAGGATCAGCTGCAAGAAAAGAAGCATGAATAGGCCAAAAAGGAATATGTGGTGTTGGATGATATTCTAGAAAATAAAATGACAGTGGTACCTAATGCTCATCAACAACAAGTTACCCCACAGACTCTTGCAAGTGTTAGACGTTCTACAAGGATAACTAGACCTCCAAAAAGATTTTCTCCATCATAATATTCTATATTATTAACTGATTCTAGTGAACCTGAAGGTTATGAAGAAGAAATGCAAGTAGATACCAAAAAGAAGTTGGAGCTAGCCATGAAAGAGGAAATGGATTCCTTGCTATAGAATCAGACTTGGGACTTAGTCCAATTGCCTGTAGGTAAAAGAGCATTGCCAAATAAATGGGTTTACAGGTTGAAGGAAGAAGATGGAAGCAAGAAAATATATAAAGCTAGACTCGTGGTAAAAGGTTTTGCATAGAAAAAGGTATAGATTTTGATGAAATATTTTCTCTGGTTGTAGAGATGAATTCTATTAAAACTATTCTTAGAAGTCTTGTGGCTACGGAAGACTTACATCTTGAATAACTAGATGTGAAAACAACATCTATCCATGGGGATTTAGAAGAGGAAATATACATGCAATAACCATAGGGATATGAGGTCAAAGGTAAGGAGGAATTTGTGTGCAGGTTAAAGAAGAGTTTTTATGGCCTAAAGCAAGCATCTCAGTAATGGTATTTGAAATTTAATAGTTTTATGGCTGAAAAGGTTACAAAATATGTCATTCTGATTATTGTGTTTATTTTAAGAAATTAGGTAATAGCAGCTATATTATCATGTTGCTTTATGTTGATGACATGCTTATTGTTGGGTCTAGCATGCAACATATTAATGAACTTAATCAGAAATTAGCAAATTCATTTGCTATGAAGGATTTGGATGCAACAAAACAAATCCTTGGTATAAGGATCACACAAGACAAGACAAACAAAAAATTATTTTTGTCTCAAAGTGAGTATGTAGAGAAGATGTTGAAAAGGTTTAACACGCAGTATGAAAAAGTAGTTAGTACACCTTTTCCTAGTCATTTTAAGTTTACTAAGGAGATGTGTCCAAAGACACAAGAGGAGGAAGAAAAAATGTCTAAGATATCGTATGCATCAATAGTTGGTAGCTTGATGTATGCAATGATATGCACAAGGCCAGATATTGCACATGCAATGGGAGTTGTGAGTAGGTATATAAGAAATATGGGAATGGAACATTGGAATGCTGTAAAATCATGGGTTCTTCGATATTTGAGAGGTACTACTTCAAAGAAACTATTTTTTGGAGGAACAAATTTTGCTCTAAAAGGATATGTTAACTCTGATCTGGCGGGTGATATTGATAGCAAGAGGAGTACTATAGGGTATGTTTTTATTGTAGGAGGTATTGCAATTAGTTGGATTTCAAGCTACAAAAGGTTGCGCTTTCAACCACTGAAGTTGAGTATGTTGAACTGCTATAGCTAGCAAGGAGATGATTTGGTTACAATGTTTTCAAGAGGAATTGAGACAACGACAAGAAGATATCCCTTTGTACACTGATAGCCAGAGTGCCATTCATCTTGCTAAGAACTCAGCTCTGCATTCAAAAACTAAGCACATACAACTTAGATACCACTTCATCCAATCAATTTCAGAGGATGGACAGTTGAAGCTAGAAAAAATTCACACAAGCGAGATTCCTATAGATATGTTGATAAAGGCAATTACATGAGAGAAATATATTTCCTCAACAATTTTTGTTGGCCTTCACAAATGATAATGGTGGACATAAGAAACTAGCCAGACCTGTAGTCCAATGGGAGTTGCAAGTACAGCGGTGTCATCCAGGATCAGTCTCCAAGTGGGAGATTGTTTGGTGTGGAGCCTGATTAGTCTCCAAGTGGGAGATTGTTGGTATGTGGTGATTGATCATGCAAGTACTTTATACTTGTAACAAGAAATGGGGTTTTTTCCCATTGACACGTCAAGGTTTTCCCGCTAAGACGTCAAGGTTTTCCCGTTAACACGTCAAATGAAAAAAGGGCCTTGTAAAACACTAATTGTAATATGTTTTGCACTGGATAATAAAATCATTGGATGACCGAGTTTTTGTGGATGTAGACCATATTGGGTGAACCATGTTAAATTCATTGTTGATCACTTTTGTGTTATTCTTCATTGTTATTTCTAGGTTATTTAATCTGCATATAATTGTTAATGTTTATTGTTCCAATCAACCTGAACCCTAACATTTTCTTGTGGTCCCTTGTGCCTACAATGATTGATAAACCCACTTGAGTAGACTTGTTCATGTGTTTGGAGTATTTGAATGTTTAAAAATCCTTCCCTACTTGAAACCAAAAGGGGACATATAATCTAAATTTAGTAATAGGAATTATCTTTTACATTTTTGTGTGTTTTTATCTTTAGAAAATTACTAAAAAAACTCAAAAATCATAAAAATAAAAACATTCTAAAAAAAAGAAGAAGAAAATTTGTTGTCTTTAAATCTTCTTAGAATCAAAGTTATTGATTTGTTTGGTGTATCAAATTCTCAAAATATTTTATATCATATAAAATTTACTAGCCATCTTTGTTGTTGTTGGTATCCCTTGCTAAAAGAAAGTGTCTAAAAAAAAAACACACATCCTAGAAAACCTCTTCTAATACCTATAGTAGCGATTTTAGCATATATTTAATACCTATAGTAGTGATAAACCCACTTGAGTAGACTTGTTCACGTGTTTGGAGTGTTTGAGTGTTTAAAACTCCTTCCCCACTTGAAACCTAAAGGGGACATATAATCTAAATTGAGTCATAGGAATTATCTTTTGCATTTTTTGTGTGTTTTTATCTTTAGAAAATTATAAAAAAATTCAAAAATCATAAAAATAAAAATATTCTAAAAACAAAGAAAGCAAATTTGTTGTCTTTAAATCTTCTTAGAATTAAAGCTATTGATTTGTTTGGTGTATATTTCTTAAAATATTTTATATCATAAAAAATTCACTAGCCATCTCTGTTGTTGTTGGTATCCCTTGCTAAAAGAAAGTGTCCAAAACAAAAACACATTCTAGAAAACCTCTTCTAATACCTATAGCATTGATTTTAGCAAATCTTATAATGTAATTTGAGTCACAAATCTATGCTTCTAAAATATTGTTTTGTGCATCTAATTGATTCTATAGCATTTTTAAACTATTTTGAGTCATATAGATGATTAAAAATATTATGCTTAATTAAATTATTTTGGGTCGCTTTTGATTGATAATTTTGGACTTCTAAACCATTTCCTCATTTTATTGATTGATTTTGAGTTGCTTTTGACTCAACCTACAATGCTTTTGATTAAACTTGGTTCGCTTTTGAATAATATCAGTAACCCTTGATATTTCCAAAATTATAACTAAAAATCACACTTCCAAACTTTCAAACAATCAAATCCGATATAGACCTTCAACTTATCTCATTGTATAAACATCTTACACTATTACACTATTTCATTGGACTTCAAGTTGTTATCTTTTGTAAGAATTGAAAAATAATAAAATGCTTTGGAGCTTGTGTTACTTCATAAATTAGCATATCATAATCAGTGATGGTATCAAAATCTAGTGAAGTTTATTCGCGGTGTGAGGAGCTAAAACCCAAGAAAACAAACTTCACAATTTCGGATGCATAGATGCGGAAAAAATGGCATGGGCTCAAGGTGGCATCCTTTGTGGGAATGAGGGGTAGCTCAACACAGTATGACCGACAAAATGTATGTTGGTCCCCCCTAAGTTCGAATGGTATAAACTCAATTTTGATGGGGCTGCGAGGGGCAACCTGGGAGTTTCTAGTGTCGGTTGTGTGGTAAGAGATTGGAATGGAAAAACTGTTGGAAGACTTGCAGCCCATCTCCCAAGTGGAACCAACAATGTTGTGGAGTTCCAAGCTCTCATCCTTGGTTTGGGCTTGTGTAAGGAGATGAATTCGAGCAAAGTGGCAATCGAAGGGGACTCTACACTAGTTATCAACGCACTTCATTCCCAAAACACAATCAACTGGAAATTGGCGGCGATGCTGGATAAGGCCCTTAGTTTGGTGGGAAGTTTTGAATTGGTCCCCTTCAACCACATATTGAGAGAAGGAAACACCGAGGCTAAAAATCTCTCCAATGAGGGGGTTGATGGTTCAAACATCAGAGAAATTGACAAATAACTGTGAGTGGCCGATTGTGGGTGGATGGGTGAGTGGATTTCCACACAAGGAGTTGTGGAAATCCTGATGACATCAACGACAAGGTGACTATGTTTTGCTGACAAGGATGACCACGTTGGAGGTCGCCGAAGGGGTGGTGCGTGGGCCTTTTGTCAATTTGGTACTGCAATTAGTAAGCGATGGGAATGTCAATACAATGATTACCAGCTGTCAGGTTGAGCATATTGGCAAGTCAGAATTAATGAGGATGTTGCCATGAGTAATAAGAATTCAAATCTCATAATATTCACCAGTCATGTCAAGGGTACAACTACCTCATGTTCAGTGCTCTCATGTGTTAAGGTGGCATCCCCATCGCACCTAGTGGAAGCTGCATCGTGGGACTGTACAACCTTCATTAATCGCCATCGCCAGCGTTGGGTACATTACTATTTATCTACCGAATTTTGGGTAGGATTGGGTCATTTCTCCTCGACGGTGTTTATGTGAAGTCTTTGGCTCGTGAGCATCTCTGGTTTTCTTGAGTTTTCTAGTGCAGTAGCGATGGGGGAGCGGTCAAAATTCATTGTGAGGATGTTCGTTGAAATGTACTCACAAGCATTTTTGCATCAATGCCAATTTGACTAAAGGGTGTTGGTCGAAAAATGGTCTTTTGCAGAATTGTCACTGACCAGCGACTCAAGCATTGCCTGAAGCAGTATGATTCCCTTATTTTGGTGGTTGTCAAGATGGTTCTTGGGCACGGGTTTGTGGAAGATGATGAGGCTTACTGTGTGGGATCATGCATTGCTTCTCACTTCTTGGCGTCAATTATGGGGATAGGATGGCAAAGGCGAAGGTTGAGGCTTTAGTTAGGTGGCTCTTTCCCTTGAAGCTACTAGTGGGCATTGAGGAAGTTTTATACGACGCTTCCCCAGGCATGGTCATTCCTCATCATCGAGATATGCGCACACTTCATATCCCCGAGGAGGTTGTGAAATATTATCCATTTCTTCTAGATTTGGAGGGGTTACCATTGGTTCAACACAACCATTTGGTGGTGGTTAGCATCGATTATCTACTGAAGGTTTTCAAGCTCCCCAAGGCCTAGTGCAGACAGTACGTCCTAGATTTTAGGGGTTTCACCAAGGCTAACAATTTTCTCGGTGGTGAAAAGTTTGTTTAAAGCTATGGTTATTTTTCCTCCAGTTTTTGTTTTTGATTACATATACAGTGGTGGTTGCCCTCAGTCGAGATTTTTTTGCCTTAACATAACAATGCAGTGATGGTCGCCCATGGTCGGAATTTTTGTTTTTCATATTAAGGAAATGTATGTTGGGTCTACTAGTGTGTGTTTGTCAGGGTCTGTAGGTGGTAGGGTTTGATGCAGAAAGTTTGATATCGCTGGCAATATCAACAATTTTGGATATCCTGCATGGCAGATGATTGTAAAAATTTATATTTTATCGATGTAAATCTCTCTTGCATATAAAAAAAAAATAGTAAAGTTTAATCTAGATCTCTTATATGTTATCTCTAATTTTCCTCTTTGCTTAAAAACTTGTCTATTTCAAGTAAGGTGTGAAGTTAGCCTTATATCATCAGTGGATATACTATCTTTAAGAACTTTAGATAATCTTGATTTGAAAACATCCACTCCCTATCTATTTGCTTGGACTCATAAGTCTAGTTCAAGTAAGTAATCTCTATCTTAATATGTATCATTTGAAGAACTAACTTAACTTTGATCTATTTTGGTTTTTACTCAGTAATCATATTTTATCAATCAATCTATCCAGTCTTATCCAAACTGAAGATTTTTATTTTTTTTAAGTTAAAAAATATACATACCCATAACAGTTGTTCATTTTCAATCAAGGTTTTTATAGTTACATATGTCAATCACAAGGTCATAATTCAAGAAAAAATGGAATCTCTCCAAATTGAGTTGAACATGAAAATAATCATGGGTGGTATCCAATATGAATTAGGAATTCTTTCACACCTATCCACTCAAGGCATATATGAAAGTCCTAAACCATCATCTTCAAAGAATGTTCATGTTGAATATATCCTTCTTGATACTAATTGAGACCCAACATTAGAGAAACTAGAATAATTTAAAAATATCCTAAAGTAATTAAAGTTATGTAACTTCTCTTCGCCACAAATTCCAATCACTATCTTCAAATGCCAATTAAAAAAGGTGTCAAGATACCTTATAATTTTGACCCTTTTATTCATAAAGAGCAAGACCCATAACTTTCACTGCACCTTGTACCTTGGGAGAAACAAATCCAATGAACATACTTGTCACAGGCATGTCTCTACCACAATCTACTACACTTACTCCATCATAAAATCCATCACAAATACTATTAGATATAGAGTTCACCACTTTCCCTCATACACCATCATCTCAACCTTGCATATCTAAGGTTCAATGGCACCCATATCAAGAGACACACGATCATTTTTCACCTAACCTTCTCTTGCCATTGCACATTTGATTATGTCAAACACATCTCAAACAAGTTCTCCATATGTAACATCATTGCTTTAGTCCTTCTATATTTTTAACACAACAAGCACATTCTCAAATTATCACAACCTCACCATCTACATCCCATCATTCCACTTACCGGTAATTTTAACCACTCCCAATTTCATCCCAAACATATATGCTACCTAATCAATATCACATTCCATTCAATCATGTTGTTATAGTCTATGTTCCCATAAATACCCTTGCAAGTTATTCTTCCATCGCATACACCTCCCAACCACCTACATTTAATATACTTGTAAATATATATATCCCATGAAGTCAACCATATTTTTTTACACACATCCCTACCAATATATCTACCTTGACACCTACAAATGACTTGGCATCATAAATTTAGTCTTTAACAAAAGATAGTAGATATTGAAATGGGACACACTGAGAAGAGCTATACACTTGAAGAAATATGCCCTTATCCCTTTGATAGGTCCATACCCATGACCCCCTTTCCTCAAAAGTTTGAAATGCATGAGTTTAACAAAAACAAAGGAAAATATGATTCACGGGAACATATAAGGTAATTTTACCTATCTTATCTTGAGGTTTCTTACAATGATACTTAATATGCCTCTTTCCCCAAAGTTTAGGAGGTCAATCCATTGAATGGTTCTCTCACTTGCCCCATGGGATCAAGTATTTCCATGGTCTAACATAATAGTTCATTGCTTGCTTCTCATATAACATTGAGCATGAACTTTTTATGACTATTCAAAGAAATAGAGAATCCTTCACCATCTTCTTACAATGATGCAACTTCTCATGACCTATTCCAAAAAGTCAACTTGTCCATATATTTACCCAAAATTTAAACCAATAAATCACCTTCTACCTACAATTCCAATGTGCTAATACATTTTATGAGATCAGATAAAAAGATTTAACCATTAAAAAATCCCTCATTGTTAAAGGCCTTGTGAAAATCTACAAGGAAAACAAGGATAATGGCTCTCAATCTAATGATAAACCCCATCTTTGGGGAAAAAAATAATTGTCAATGGTGGTGGAGTAGATGAAAAATCCATCCAAAACATACAATCACCATCCAACATACAATTATTAACAAACACACAATAAAATGCTCAAGGTGTTACAAATATCTAGGAGACCACTTAGGAAATCAATGCTCCAAGATGAAAATATACTCCTTTAGGGGAGTCTATTGAATCTACTTTACAAAAAATGGTTCAATCTAAGCTTATTACATTACTATAAATTAGATACTTTGAGTCTAAGTTCAAACCCTCATGGTACAAAGATAATGAATTTTGTGAATACTATAGGATCAAAGGTTATAAAACTCTTGATTACATAAAATTATTATTTTTATTCAAGATCTTATAGACTAGGGTGATATTATTGTCAAAGATCATCCCACTCCATCCAATAATGATCTCAATATATACACAAATTGAATCCATAACTATGGTAAAGGGAACTCCTATAATAAGGGTGACAACTCCAAAGAGGCCAATTATACCTTTGTCCCATAGAGTACATTGTAGCTCAAGTAGAAGAAACCAATACACATAGGGGTAAAACAATGCCTCAAGATATCCCTTTCATCCCATAGATCTCCTATCTCGAGATCAAAATAACCCTTCCAATCTGGCCAATGATTCCACTCCATCTCAAGGGTCAAGCATCCCTTCCATGCCATCTCATGGTATCCCTCTTGATTTGTCTCATGATACTACTCCCAATCAAGAGAAATACATCCTTTCCACTTCCCCTTATGAATTTTCCCCATCTCAAGATCCCAACACCCCTCTTAATTCCCCCTCATGATCCTAATCCTTCACAAGATCTCACCATCCCTATCCAAGCAATACATATCAAAGAACAAACTAATCAACATCCAAACTGCCTCATCCAACCCTAAGTCATCCATTCCATCACATATCCTTCATCCTATCCAAATAAATTCTTCCTTCCTTTTATATTAATTATCTTATCCATATCCTACATTATATATCCATCATCATATATAATCTATATCTATACCCTTTCATCTTTGATCTTCATAAAACTAGGGCCAAAAATTATCCCTGTATGTTTTGGACAATGTGAACCCTTACTTCCTCCACAATCCATATCCTTTATGCACCATTCTCACATCTCAATAATTGTTCATTATCTTTTATCCACGATTTCCCTACCTCTAGTATGGGGCATCTTGTTCCTTTGCAACATAATCCTTGGAGATACCTTCTCCTATCTTCCACTTATCCATCTATCATAGCTTCATAAATTAGCAATATCTATTATTTCACCTATCTACCTATCATAATCATGTTCAAGTACATTTTTTTTCCTCATAATAAATGATCCTATACCTAATTAGGGGAAATTTTCTTTAACCTAGTAACGAGATTGGATTTGTGTCTCTATCTTGAGAGTAAAATTTACATGTATATTACCTACAGTTGAAATTTAAACAAAAGAAAACTCTACATTATGTGAAACATCAAGCTTTCATGAAAATATAAAGAAAGATTAATACTAAACTAAGGTTGTTGCCTACATAGCTTATTGCCTAACCTATCTTAATCCATTTTTCATCCAACCAATCCAAACCTTAATGGATGTATCTTTCTTACAATATGCCCTATCTAAAAGTGAGCTTATTTTTTGGCAAGAGATATGATGGTTGTTGACTTTCTTTTTTGAACGGTTGGTATTATTCTTTATTGGTTTATCTTTTTATCTTATTCTAACACTTACTCAAAGATAACTTTATTTTTTTATATCTTTGTGTGTTTAGAGAAGCTTGGAACGGGGCATGGTCATTGTTTAAATTTGTATGCCATGTTTGTGGGACATTCTTGTAATACACCATGGAAAATACTTACCTTGCGATGGGATGCCCTCTCAAGAGGATGTGTGGGTTAGGAAAACATAGGTGTGATCTCAAAATGGAAGGGATCAATGAAGGATTAGGATCATGAAGCAAATGAATTAGAAGATGATGAAATGAAGGGGAATTCAATAATGATTAATAAATTATGCCAATATGTATTGAGCAATCCTTAAAATTTGATATAGAAAAGATAAGTATGCACCAAGGTATGAAGAACTAGGGTGACAAGGTAACCTTTGCATGTACTTGACACTCAAACAATGACAAGAACAATAAACTAGATGATGCCCCATTATACATTGATTGTGACACACCAAGATATAGATCGATCAAGGTAGTCATAAGTAGGAGTAGTCATGGGTGAAAAGATAATGATCAAAAGGTAAATCAAAACAAAAGATGCCCTACAAACATGTTGTGTAGCCCAACATGTCTCTTACCAAATATTAGATAGATGATGATGATGATTGATTGATTGATTGATTGATTGATTTTCTTGCAATTAATCTTGGATAATCACGTAATCAAGGCTTTGATAAGATGATGATTTGCTTACAATTAAGCTTGGATAATCACCTAAGAAAGACTCTTATTTGCTTACTTGGGCTTGGATAATCACTTAAGAAAGGATTTAGAGAAGATGATGAATGATTGATTGATTGGAAAAAGGATAAGATGATTGATTAATTCTTGACAACTAGGCTTATGATATGATTTGGATTAAAGAATTGATGTCTTAGATGCAATGATTGGTTTTATTGAATGTCAAATTTGAGGAACTCAAGATTTTGATTTTTGATTTTTTTATTTTCATATTTTTGGATGGGATGGATATGATTGGAGATTGTATGGGTTGATGGTTGATTTATTATGGATGGGGATGGGGGACTAGACAAATGCATGAGACTTGAACGCCGAAGTGAGAGGAAACTAAGGATATACAACAAATCCTTGACATAATGTAGATGTAAATTTCACATCTAATGCATGAGAAAGAATTGGGAAGAATGGGTGATAATGGATGGATAAGAGATGAAAACTGATCAAGGATCGAGGACAAGCCATGATAGGTTTATTATGGATAGATGAATGGATATGGGTGATAACTTATTATGATATGGATAAGGAATGATAGAAAATGAGATGACATCCTAGGAGATGGTGGATAAGAGACTATTACACATGGTGCTTGTTGCTAGGTTTTCACCATAGTACTTATCCAAGGTGCCACCAAAGTGGTTTTCACTTATAGATTATTTCTCTTTACTTAGTTTTTGATCTTTTGACTTTTTGATTTTTTTTGGGTTTTTTTTTTTCCAATAAATGAGACTTGGGGATGTTGTAATCATGGTGGATGATCTTTAATAGATGGATAATGATTTTGGATGGATGGATATGGGTGATATTGTATGTATGATGGAGGATGGTTTGTGTGGTGGATGGAGGGAGATAAGGTATGATCCCAAATGTGCACACTACGTGGAGTGTCATGCTTCACATAAAAAGGAGGTTGGGCAACCATTGAATTAAAGTACATGGAGGGTTTGCCATCAAAGGTCCATAGAGAGACATTGATAAGGGGGATGGAGTGATATGATGGGTATATGAATATGGGTAGATTTCGTAGAGTGGACATACTGTGTGAAGAGGATGGGGATGAAGACTTAGGATCAACAAACTCATTTCTTGATATTTTTCTTTGATAGATGCCCCTAGTTATTTTGGATGAAGGGACATGATAGGAGATAGATTTTTTATCTTTTATTTTTTACTTGTCTAATAGATTTTGATTTTGACTAAAGGGATTCTCAATTCTTTTGCTTTTTGTTTTTTGTTTTTAATTTTGGATCTCCATTTGATAAAGGCATTTTTATTTTTTATAGATATCCTTGTTATTTTTAGATGACACTTGTTGATCCAAGTCTAGAGGAGGGATGAAAGTGGATGCATTGGATGTGTTGTATGATATGGTAAGGATATGTAATTCATGGAAGATATTAGTGATGCACTCAATGGATTTTTTGTGACTATCCTTTTCAAAACTCTTAATGTAAAAGGAAGCTTGCACATCCTTGATGAGTTGGAAAGAAGTTTGTGTAGTGACAACATTAGGAGATGCATACCCTACACATAATATGTTTGAGGTGAAAGGATCATGGAGTGGAAGGGATATGATCATGAATATCCTCAATGGAATCATGATCAAAGAGTGTATGATGGTAGATATCATGATCAAACATAGGATTATCATGGACATTTTGGGATGATAGAGATGGTGGTGAGGTGGGTTTATATGGAAAGGTTGTAGCTCATATTCTCTGACACCGAGGTCTTTGATCTTAACCTTGATCTCTGAGAGACTACAGGAGGTAGGTAGCTACGAAGGATCAATGTATGAAGATGAAGATGGTGATGCAATATTGGTAGGGAAATATTATGAAAGGCCATGACTGCTTCGTAAGAATTTACAATATTGGAATGGATTTGGATCAACATGTACAGTCACTTCAGTTCCATTATGGGGGCACTTTATGCATTGATTGAATGTCGATGGAACAACTTGCATGGCATGGATCCATGGGCAACCAAGAAGGATATTTTAGGGGAGATCAAGGCCTAAAATTTAGAAAATATTTCAATTATGTGAGTTTGACCTAGATGCATAACTTGATAGAGCCTTTAGATTCATGCCTAGATTTTCCATATGATTTTATGGAAATCTTCTTTTTGGGATCGACAATATCATCAAAATATCTTAATTGCTTTATTAGACTAAGGCTACAAAGATTGGGTCTTGATCCACCATCAACTAGGACACATTTAACTATGGTCTTATGAATGTGATCTTAAATGTGAAGTGGATGATTATGAGAGGGATTGACATGGAAGGCAATTATTTAGTAGAAAAAGTGAGCAAGTGTGGAGATGATAATTGTCCTATCATGGCTTGAAATTGAATAATATCAATGTCATCAAGGATATGGGTTTCATGGAGGAATTTCTTAAGTTCTTTGTGGATGGGAGATGTTTTATTTAGCTTGAGGATAGATATTAATGTTGGTTTTATGTTCAAGTGGTCAAGTATGCTATATTTACTTTTAGGTTGAGAGGAGGATGAAGCTCCTTGGATAGTGATTTGCCCATGTCGAGTAGTAACAACACAATTAGGTGATTTGATAGCTATAATAACTATTTGGGAAGGAATTTTTTTGATGTGACTAATGAAAAAATTAGATGAGATATTTTTGTTATACATATAAGGCATTGCATTGTATGATGCAAAAATTTTATCCTCTTTATGCTAAGGAAAAAGTTACTTGTATATACCCAAGTTTTCATTAGGGGATGTATGTCCTTCGATAAAGATATTGATTCCAATCAAGAGAGGTCCTAACTAGAAATGACACAATTTCTACCAATACAACAACTCATGAAGTCACCAATCCTTCAAATTCTCTCTATCTCACCAAGTCTATACAATTCCTTATAGCACTGTAATTTGGGTAAATCGGGTACAACTTCTTGAAGAGATCCTCTCATACCAGGACCAACACCAATTCAAAAACCCATCAAGGCCCACAACAACATACCACAACCTCTCAATTAGTTACTTTGGAACAATCTCACAAAATTAGGCCAACTATGCAGACCTAAACCTCAAATTAGGTCTATTTTACAAAGAACCTTGTCTCAAAACTTCTTACTAATCTATGAAACCATTTGGGAAGAATTAAAAATATTTCCAAACCTAATAATTCTCAAATTTTTTTCAGAAACTCACCCTCCAAGGCACCTAAACTAGAACCCTCTTTTCTAGCCAATAACCTAGGGTTTTATTGAAAATCACATATATAGGTTTACTCCAGCCCTAAAACCTCTTCAAACATCTTCAAGAACCTCTGCACAAACTCAAAGAATCATCGAATAGTGCTGCCCCAACCTTTTACATAATTTACCATACCAAAATCACTCAATTTCACATGGAAAACTCAATTCTCACTCCTAGGGCTTCATGCCCAACACTCTATTTGGCCTCCCTTGCACTCTCACAAATTTCACACACCTATTTACCAATATATCAGACCCATTTCACAAGTTACAGTAGCCACAAAGAGTGGAATGGGTTAGGTTTGCATTTTGAAGACTTTCAAAACCCTTAAAATAGGGTATACCGACTAGTCATAGAGAAATAGTTCTAACTTTCACAAATTTCAATGGAAATTCTCCAAATTTGAACTATTTGAAAGTATATTCACCATAATACAATTTAAAATTCAAAACATAGCAAGATAGGTTCTGTACGGGTTGTACAATTCTGCAAATTCACTGTACAAAAGGAAAACTACAAAATTTAAGAGAAATCAATGATTTTATTGATTCAAATCTTCTACCAACTTCACAATCAACCTCCACAACGAGTCTACAATATTATTTATAATTATTCCCTCCTAAAACCGCTATCCCAGTTGCCTAAACTATCTTTTGAAATAACATGATCGTTGGACTTCTAGCACATTGCAAAATTTGCAACTTTACAACATTTCAAATATGACAACTTTTCATCTTTTGCAATTTTTTTGCAATTCAAACCACCTAATCACCTAATAACCTCTACCATGTCCATTTACAACACAAAAATGGTCAACATGACCTTATTTAATGCTTCATGACTCAAAACAACCTAGAGCATACTCCTTGACAACTTTAATTGACAAAAATTCTTCAAAGGTGCCCCTACACTAAATATCTTCTCAATCAATAATATCTTAGATAGATTTTTTAAGATTCATGTATGAGGAGATTTTATGTCCATTAACCCTATGGTAATCACAAAATTCATGTTATTTGTACCAAGAGGGGTTAGAAACATCGAGACCAAGGGGTTTGATGGGTGGTAATTGGATCATGTTGGCTTGAATGATCTTCTAGAGGACCATTTCAATTGATTCACTGAAGGGGGTAAATTCTTGTCTATCATGTCATTTAGGTTGAACTTAGAGATAACCACACCTTGTTAAGGAGACAATTTATTATGAGAGGATGATGGTGGATGTATTTGGATATTTTGAACATGTTTTGAATCAATCACACCATCATTGACCATATTTTTGTTTTTATTCCAAAAATGATATTTGTCATTAGATTGGGTATTGTTTTCTTTTCCTTCTTTATATATCTTAACTATTCCTTTATAAATAAGGGATTTTTCAATAGCTACTCCTTTTTCAATTATCTCATCAATGGAGTGAGCACATTGCATGCATAGTTGGAAGCCTAATTCAATGTTTAAGTTTTCAAAAAATATAGTGAAAATTTATTTTTTAGGTATAGGCCATGCAAAGAGACTATAAAGATGTCTCCATCATTTTAAAAATGAGGTGAAGGATTCACTAGTATTTTGTTTATAAGTGCAAAGATCCATCATGGTGATATCATTTTCTATGTTGTAGGAAAAGTGAGTGATAAATTTGTTGGATTGCTTGCAAAAGGATGTGATTATCCCATGAGAAAGGTGAGTAAACCTATCAAGGGATTGACCACCCAAACTTCTAGGGAAGAGCCTTAAGAGGTAAGCGTCAATATAGGAGACCTCTTGGCATATAATATAAAACTCTTCCAAGTGTTCCCTGAGATATCCTTTTCCCTTGTATTTTTCAAATTTAGGCATTTTAAAGTTTTGGGGGAAGGGAATCATAGTGATGGACTTGTCAAAAGGATAAGGACACAATTCTTGAAAAGTATAGGATTTCTTGTGATGTCCTAGTTGAATCCATTTAAGGTAATCCTTTATTTGTTGCACATATTGGGCCAAATTACTTGTGAAAGGAGGTCCTTGATAGTTGGATATGGAAGGTTGAGAGGATGATATGTGTCAGTATTGATAAGAGGATGAAGGGGGGTTGGAATATTGGAGATGTTGATGGGTATATGAGATGCGATTAGAGGATTGAAGATATTGGTAAGAGGATGAAGGGGGATTGGAAGATTGGATATGTTGATGTGTAGAGGAGATGGGATCAGAATATTAAAGATATTAGTAAGAGGATGAGACAAGGTTGGATGTTTGAAGGTGATATGATATGTTAGGTGCTCAATGGATGTTGAGACATGAGGAGAAGGGATGAAATGTTGTGGTTGTGGGATATGTGATGAAATGTTTTGGGTATGGGAGGGAATTTTGACATGTAAATGTGATGTACGATTGATGAGTTGAGATGAAATGGGAATGTTAGAAGAAGATGGAAGGTATGTAGAATTATGAGGATTAGAGGAAGATGGAAGAAATGTAGGATTACGATGAATGGAAGATGAAAGTGTAGAAGGAGGTTATTGGATGATTTGGGACGTGTCAAAATCATGGGGTAATTTAGCTCCTTTATTTGCAAGCATAAGGATATATTGTTTGGGGTGCTTCATGATATATCTATGCATCAAGTCCATGGCTTGGTTATCTTAGGAAAAATATTTGAGTGATGTTTGGGATTCTTAGTCACTTGAATCATGATCATGTATGATGTAAGAAGGAAATGGGTTCTCCATGGGGATTTGATGGACTATCTCTTGAAAAGATGTATCATGAGAGGATGAGGGGAACTCTTGAGAGGCCATATTTTGCTTTCTTTCTTGGGACCTTGTGATATGCATAAAAAGAGAGACCTAGAATGATGAGAGGACATGAGGATGATTAGGAATTATTGTGTAGACCTTGGATTTGATATGATGGGGATGATGAAATGATACAATTAATGGGAAGGGGATAATAATAGAATAGATAGAAGGGGATGATGATGAAAAAGGTGGATAATGGTGAAGTGATGCTATAAGATCAATAGTGTTTCAAGCTAACTAGATAGTTGATTGATAATTATGGGGGGTTGATTACACTAGACTTGGATAATTTCCTAAGAAACACTTGGATATTCATACTTAGGCTTGTATGATTACCTAAGTAAGGCTTAAATTATAGGGATGCTGATTATAAGGATTAGGATCTAGATAGACTCTTGATAATATTGATATTGATATGATATGATATGGACTATGGTTGGATGATATGATTGGATCAAGGGTGAAATAGATGGCATTAGATGATAGGATTAGGATTGGATGGGAAAATGAAGAGGATTATTGATAAAAGCAATGGTGATGATAAGGATGATGGGGATAAAATGATATCTAATAGGACCAAGGTCTAAAGATGATAATTGGGGTGACAAGGTATGATAATGAAATCAAGATGATAGGTCTCCGGATGGATAATGGTCAATGTTTAAGTACAATGATAAGGAGGTGTCTCCTAGGTTGAATATAGAGCTACAAATGGTCAGCGTTTTAAGTACAATGATTGTCAAGGGATTTCCTAGGTTGAATCTAGAGCTACAAATGGTCAATGTTGTAAATGGAGGTCTCAAGGTGATTTTTGGTAAGAAATAAGCTAACAAGAAGACATAATGGCTAACTTAACTATCAAGGTGATAAGGCTAATTTTCAACAATGCATGTTGATTGGCTTCACTAGTTTTACACGATGCAAATATGCTAATTATGATAGCATTACCTATATTTCTAAGTCAAGTAGGTGTGTTAATCTAGTGTAGGCCCACCTGTCAAAGCATAATGCCTTCAAATTAATGGGTAAATAGGGTATGCAAAGGTAATGTACCACCTCTACACTTCTTAACTTGGAAGGACAAGGCCACCAAGGAGTATGTGTCACCTCAATAAGAGTGTGCATGTTGAGTAACTTGAGCATGATATTGTGATGAGGGCGAACCCGAGACTAGAAAATAACCCACAAATAAGAGAATAATTTTATTATCCAAAATGGAGCTTCTTACATGCAAAGGATCTCAAATCCCTAAGTTCTACAACACATGCAAGTTACAGACAGCTACAGAATAACCCTTTCGCAATATGCGAGTTTGTCCCCAAAAAGTTACCAAAAAATTAGAAACCCGCCCATAAATAGAGCTCCTCATTAGTTTGGAGCCAAAACAACATTCAAAATTGAGTTTAGGCGGTTTGGCGCCAAAAAATTACAACATGAAGTTCAAATTTCAAAAGAGCATTTGCA
>VDFB02004207.1:0-48907 GCA_007258455.2 Sequoia sempervirens | reverse complement strand
TAGTGGTATGACATGCAACTAAAACAAAGGACTTTTCAAGACTTACTATTTTTAGTAAGTCGTGACGGTTGCTCAAAATATGGTTAAAATGCATTTGAACACTATTTTTAGCAGTATGCTATTTTTAGTAAATGCTATTTTTAGCAGGTTTTCAGCAGGCCAGTTCTAAGGCATTTTTAGGCAAGTCAGTTTGAGCAGTTTTGGTCTTCAACACTTCTAAGCTATTTTTGGTAGGTTAGAGCTTGAGATGATGGGTGCTTCACTTGTGAGGTAAAATATTTTAATAAAGTGAAATTTGATAAGGCTGGTGGACGCCTTAAGGGAGAAATAAGTTACTTTTATTAAGTCTTTCACTTTATTATATTTGGACGCCACATTATACTTTATTAGTATTTTTGATAAAGTATATTACTTTCTTGGTGATGGATGACTTGGAGAGATGAGAAGTGAAATGCAAATTACAGAATATTGTGAAGTGAATGTGAAGTTGAGTTAGGCGTCCATTTTGGAGGGAGATTGAATTTGAATTTGGGGAGAAAAGCTTATAAATGAGTGTTGGCTTCATTCTTTTCATCCATGAAGAAAATATAACGAAGTAGTGCCGAAATGGTGATTGGATTGCTTCGAGGAATGCATACCTCCTAGCTACTTTTGGTATCTTTCTTGAAAGATAGCAACTTGTTGGCGTTTCAATTAACACCTTTGGAGTGCTTATTGGAAACAGACAGCTATTGCAAGTGTTTTAGTACTACTCCTTCGGATTATAGTGAGGAAGATCCCTCTTTGCTGATGTAGTATGTAAAAAGCACAGTAAACTAAGTTTCCTATCCTTTTTTACTCAGCGGTAGGACACAAGGGTGCATAAACACAATGTGCTGTAGCTAAGCTTTTTCTCTGGTTTCTGCAGATCTTAACTACGACTAAACTAGCTGTTAATCTATCCTATCTCCTCAATATAAATAGAGCATGAGGGAATATGAGCGGAATGAAGGGGTTGGATTGCTTGGTCCGACCATCTTGCTAGAATGCGACTGAGGCTTTGAACTCTCAGGTTTATGCTAGAATAGGGCTTTATGCAAGTAATCACTCTGACGATAAGATAGATCTCGGACTTGCCAAGGAGGAGGAACTTCTATTCGAGGTATAGGTCGGGAAACAACTTACTAGAAACAACAAATTACGATGAGTTGGCTATTAGACTTGCCAAGGAGGAGGAACCCCTATCCGAAGTATAGGCTGAAAGACAATTCATTAAACAATATCACACAATAATTCGCCAATAACAAAACATCTGAGGAGGAACCCGTATCCAAGGAGGAGATTGAAATAACAAATTATTAGATCAAAATGTTGAAAAAACTCAAATATCTGGATCAAAATGCATGCGCTTTCTGATTTTCTTCTTGAAATTTCTTCAACAAGTTACAAAGAATTGGGACATTCAAAGGCACAAAATCATGCACAATTTCTCGTCAACCAATTAACTCTCATCCAAGAGTGAACAAGTAAGCACTTACAAACTTGAGGCAACAATGGCAACAATTTTGCGTAGTAAATAAAGGTTAGCAAATAATGAGCCCAAGACTCTTATTTATAGAACTCAAAAGAGTGGGCAACCCCAAAATCTCGAGTTAACAAAGATCTCTTGCTATTCAATTAGCAAGATTTATTCCTAAAAAGCAGGAAATCTATCAGTTAACTGGAAGATTACTTCAATTAACTGAAACTAAACTACGTGAGAACTTATAGTACAATAGGTGTCTCTAAGATAGACATCCATGATTAATGGAGATAAACATCCATGATTAGTGGGAGTCAAAACAAACATCCACAATCAATGGAAGTCAAAACAAACATCCCCCATTAATGGAAGTAGACATGCATGATTCAAGGGACAGTTAGTTAACTTGGAAAGAAGCATCAAGTTAACTATTGTAAATCATAAATGCCATCCTAGAGAATAGGACGTCCCAACCTAGGTGTCTTTTACACCTCACCATCATCAACAGTCCTTCTAGCCAGTCGTTGACTTCTTCTGCCTTTGGACAATCAATGCTCCGTAGGATGATGACGTGGCGTTTCAACATCTCTTCACCACTCGCAAGTTGCTGCTGATATTCAATACACTTTTGCAGTTGCGTCATCCAACTTGGTGGACATGAAGTGTGTAAGGTAGTGTGATAGTAACCCGTGATGACTACCTTCCCCATTTTAGTTATTGTAATGTCCCCTTCTCAACAATGATCAGTGCAGATGGCCGTTAGCCTATTCGAGAGGCCCATAGGCTAGTCGGAAGTGGAAATTAGGGTTTCCTATTTTCTAGGAGGTTATTTCTGCATTTTTCTGAGGCTTGCACTTGGAGTTTTGGATTGTGAATTGCGGATTCTTTCTGGGTTTTCAGAGAGCTTTGCAATGGTATCTCATGCACTTTGATTCGAGCAACTTTCTGAATTTACTATTTTTAGTAAATTCTATTGTTGGCATCAGCACAATGAGCTTTCCTTTTCAGGCAGTACAATGGGTAATGTTGATTTTGGCTTTATGGTGCAATTTTTGGAGGATATTGAATTATTTTAAAGTTGCAAAGGTTATATTTTCATTTTATAACCCCCTTGGCCTAATATTATAACTTTAAGTTGTTTTGAAAGGGGGGACTTGAAGGGTGGATGCCTCATCAGGAGGTTATTTGAAATATTTCAAAAGTTGATAAAATATAACCTTAGGGAGTTTGGATGCCAACTTTGGAGAGGACATTATTTTAATAAAAGAAATTATCTTCTTCTCATGTGGGATGCCAATTTGAAGAGGGAAGAGAAGTCAATTTGAATTTGTTTGTCTCCTTGTGTTTTGGGCACACTTTCTAGAAACCTCTAGAGGATCATCTCAAGTTTATAAAAGGAGGCTCTTTTTCTTCATTTTGGTTATCTGATGTCTAATATACCGTTATGTTGCTGGAATGATTTTAGGCAAAGTGCTTCGAGGAATGCATACCTCCTAGTAAGGATCAGTCTTCGTGTTTGAAAGATAACACCTAGTTGGTTAAAGACTACTTCTCATTCAGGGAAGACTGATTGAGCTTCAATAGAGTTTTTTGTAGTTTTTGATAGTTTTGAGTTTGTTGGTCAAGTTAAGCTGAAGGTCGATTTTGCTTAGAAGTCTTTGAATAAATTTAATTATGTTCTGGGTATTTGATAAATGAGTTTTGCTGCTTGGGGTGACCCTTCATGTTGATTTTCAGATTTTATTGTCAAGTGTTGGATTTTATAGCAAGAAATCTGTGATGAGCCCAACTGGCTCCTCTTCAAACCCCTGTTGTTTTAATTATCTTTTTGTGTTCTTTTGAGTTTTTTAAGAAAGTTTCTAGAGAGAAGTAGAAGTGGCGCAGCATATAAAAGCTCATAAAACTCAGAACTAAGCTTAAATCTACCAAATGGAAATGCAAAAGGTATTAAATAACTGAAACAAAGAGATTACAAATTTTAGACATACCCAAAATGCTCCAGATTATTTAATTAAGAAAATAGTCCAGTTTGCCAGCCAAGAATGATGAAAACTGACAATTTCAAGCGTAGAATCCAACTGAATGCAATCTCTAGCCTGAAAACTGAAGCAAATGAAAGGTACAAGCTAGACGCCAATGACGGAGATGAGAAACCCTCAAAAAAGAAGGCGTTTCTCCCAGAAAACTCCAAATGCCCTTTATCTAAGAGCCACGCCCTTCAAGAAGAAACCATGCCATCTGTAAGGAAAGAACGGCCATAACAGGAATGATCACCAGATGAAGATAGGCGCCTATCTCACAAACCCTTCTGTATTTTTATCGAAGAACTCTATTGAATATGCACAAAAAATCCCTGATTAAGCACTGTAGTGTTATCCCAAATTTTTGACTCGTTTTAAAATTTGGATAACCAATCAAAATTTTCATAAAATTTGAGACTTTTCTTCTCTAAGGCACGCATTACGAGGTGCAAAGAGTGACAAATCTCAGTTTTAAGTTTATTAACCTTTGGGCTACTCTTTTTCCTTCTTTCGTTTCCGTTTTCGTCAATTTCTGAGTCGTTTTTGGTGTCTTTTTGACCAATTTCGGGTTTTTAAAGCAACTCAGCAAATAGGGAAATTTTAACTTGAAAGCAAAATTGCCAAAGTGTTCAAAAATCCCGAAATTGCTTTAGTGACTTAAAAAGTCCGAATTTTTGACAAGTCCTTATGTTTTGACAAAAAGCAAAATTGTTATTTGGCTTTGAAAACCCGAATTTATTTGAGGTCTTCATATTTGACAAAAGTTAAATTGCGTTGAAGTCTAAAAAGCCCGATTCGTTGCTAAATGATTCAAAAAAACCCGATTTTGCTTTGTCATTTGTAAAAGCTTCAAAAAAGTGCGAATTTGTTTTAAAATAAAATTGCGTTGGTTCCTAAAAACCCCGATTTTAGTTTTTATTGACATTTTGCATTGTAAAAAGCTTCAAAAAGTCCAACACCATTCAGATTCGAGCTAGTTGAATCCTTGTTTGCTTTCACTTCCCTGATTCAAGGAGATTTTATCGACCTTAATGCTTGAAGATCGGTTTTTCCTTTGTAAATAGCCATTATTCTTTCATTTTCTGGACGCGCCTAGGGTTTATTTCCTCATAGTTTTCGTTTGCAGCTCGCTTCAGGTATGATACGCGTCTCTTCATCTTTCTTTTAACGTTTTTCTGTCATTTATTTCTTTATGTTAGACGTCATTCTCATTTATGTATATATCGTTTTAAGATTTTAATGTCTTTTGCGAAACGCGTTTTTTATTTTTACATGTTTTTATACTGTTTTCTGCCTTTATCAATAGTCGTTTTTATATATATTTGTTGGTATCCGTCTTTATGTTACAAAAAACGCGTTTCTCTGTCATTTTCTGCTTTTCCGAAATGCGTTTTCACTTAACTCGCCTACGTTTAATACGCATTTCTTGTATTCCCTTCATTACATCCTTCATTTTCCTTCATTCCATCATTCGCTCTCATTAAAATGCGTTTTTCTGCCATTTATTTCGCCTCTATTCAAAATGCATTTTCCATCTACCATTTATCCTTCATACCCCACGCACCCTTTGTTCTCCTTCATTTCACTGAAATTCGTTTTCTATCTCATATATTCCATACAAAACACATTTTTCATTATTCTGCCGTTTCCTGCAATAAACTTTCACTTCATTTCGCCTTCATTCTATCTTCCATGCTCATTTCCTACATTTTCATTCATCCACTTCAATCTTTCATTGTCATTTTCCACAAAATAATTCACTTTGTGTCTTATTTTGGGTTTTGAAAACCAAAATGCAATTTCGGGATTTGCAATTGAAATTACAATTTTTGAAATTGCAAAATTGAAAAATTGTTAAACTTCCAAAAAGTCCCGACTGCCTTTGTAAAAATTGTCAAAGCTCTTTAAAATCCCGAAATTACAAAAAGCAGAAATTACTAAAGCATCAAAAAGTTCGGAAATTGTTGAAGGCATATAAAAACCCGAAATGCCTTAAAAAGCACAAAAGTTGACCTTTTTGAACGAAATTCCAAATCCAAGCCAAAAATCTCTTTGTCTTGCTGCTGTTTCAAGAAGACAACTTGTTATTTTTGACTGCCACCATCCTGCCATTATTCCATCCATTTCGAATTCGCCTTCAACATCCACCTTCCATCATTCTTTCATAAACCATTTTATTGTCCTAGGGTTTGAGTTTCACCATGTCCACTCATGTTGATGCTGATGATGTTCTGACCTTATGGGGTTTTCACCGCAGTCTTGCAGATTCCTGTTCAATGACAGACGAGCCAACTTCTCCTAAAAGCAAAAAGATGAAATACAAGTTTGATAAATATCAGAATGAGATTTCTCCGTCTCATGTCGTTTCAAATATTGATGAGATCAAGGACACAGAAATAGGGCATATTGATATGTCCGAGTTTCTTGGGAGAGCTGAGAAATCTACTTCTTCTGATATGCAGAAATTGTTGAGGAGTCATATTCATCTGGTGTCTTCTTTTCCTGTTGCTGCCCTTGAGCCAGAATTCGTCCTTGCGTGTGCAGCACACTTTGATAAAGGATCCAGAACTATCAAGGATGATGATGGCAACGTGATTATCAGACTTGATGCTGAAACAATCAACAGAGTTTTCAGAGTTCCTGATGCAACTACATATTCAGAGATCTCATTGAAGAGTGCTCACAGACATTTTGAGCAGAAAAAGAGTGATTGTATTAGACATATCAATTCCTAAATTTGAAAGCTACTCAAATCCGACCTTGTGTGGCGGATACAGTTGTATCGATGCAGTTTTATAGAAATTAATGATATGATCACTCTTAGAAGGCCCGAGAATTGCGAGGTTGAAGAGTTTCTAGTGTGTTTGAAAGCGGATGTATAGTTCATGGTAGTTATTAGAAGCATCATCAATTTTCTGGGGTAGAAATAATGTCCGATTGGCGGTTGTGCTGATCAGTACGCAAGTCCTACCACTCTTACCTTCTATAGACAGCCCACTTAGTTTTATATAAGCGAAACCGTTGGGAACATTTTCCAGGCCTATCTCCTAAAGGTGACAGATCTTTAGTGCCTGTATGGGAATATTATGATCAGCTGACTTTTATTCCAAGTCGAGCGCATTATAGGAGGGTTCAAGATGCTTTCTTTGGTTACTTTATGTGTTTATTTGACAAAGCATTAGCAAATAACAGGGTATCTGAGGCGGCTCGGAATAAAGTAAATGAGTATGGCTGCTTATTTCTTCAATTCCCTACGCTTCCACTTATATGAAATTAGAGTTGTGAAGATCAACGCCTTCTTCCAAGGTATCCGGTGATAAGATCGATGCGATGGAGGCTGGGAAGGCGGAGTTGGTAAAGCGATTCATTCCGTCAGAAGCTCGCGTATAAGAACCCTGGTGGTTCTCAACCCCAAAACCCTAGTTGAAATCACTGATTTTGTTTGTTTTGTAATTTTTTTGTGTTTTGATGGATTTTTGCATGAAACAGGAAATTTGCGATTTTGCTTGAAAAGACTAGGAAAATAAATAAAAACACGTAATGCTTGAAAAACTACAGAACATGTATCAAATATCGTTGCCAAATTATTTATTGATTATTGGTGGTCTAAATCTGATGCACAACCAGACAAAAGTAGAGATATTTAAATATAAAAGCACGGTTTTATTCACAGTAGCCTTAGGATAAGTGAAGAGATATGCAGCCAGAAACTCCAGTTATCAATCTCAAAATTTCGACAGGAGGAATAACTCCTGGGAACCACAAACCTCAACTGCAAAAATTTGGAAATTAGAAATGAAAGCGATTTCCTCACGATGAAAATGCGTATGGCATTTTAAAAGCAGTCTGAGCTTTGTCACAGTAATGACATTTAATGGAAATCTGACCCCAATGAATGATGCCAGATCTCTGATAACTGACCTTTGATAAAGTCGCCTCAACTGCCAGATGTTTATTCTCTATCAAACCCTGATGAATCAATCAATAATCCCAATCTGTAACCTCTGAATGAAGTCACCAAGATGCAAGCTTCAACTGGTATTTCACAGTCTCAGTCTGCCAATTCCTGAAGAGGTATCGTTCTCGAGAAGCGGCAAATGCATAGCGAGAAGCCTAGAGGTTTTGCAAACTCAATCTCCAGGAGCAAAATAGATAAATTTGAATAACATAACACCAATGGTTGATTTTTCTTTCCTGTGAATATATACTTCTCTTGAAAAATTCGACCCACAGCTCTTTTTAATAATCCTTTAAATAAATGATTAAATGTTGCGCTTTTGACTTAGGATAAAATCAATTAATAATTGGCGCCTTCAATAATGAATAATAAATATTCATTTTATCAAATATTAACACTTTATTATAAAGTATAATAAATACTTTATAATTTGCCAATTTAATTAAATATTTAAATAATTAATAAAATTGACTTTAATATAAAGTCAAAGTATTAAATTATTTCATTAAACAATCAAATACTCCCATATTTCTCACAATTGGTATCCAAATTTTGAAGAGTATGAATTGATAAGGCATAATGGTGAACCGAGGTGCCACTGCTTCCAAGAATAGCGACTTCCGCTTTGACCCTAACTTTCCTAAAATAGAAAGTTTTACCAAAATTCCACTCTGGAAGGTGCAGAGGGACCCAGCACAGAACAATGCAATCTTGAGCTACAAGGCATGGCAGGTGGCAGCCTCCAGTTGATCCTCACACTTGTCACATGCATTACGAGGATCCGAATGATGGGCTCCTCCTCGACAAACAATGTCATTCAAAGCTGAGGGACATTACAAGCATAACCCTGAAGTTTAGGTGGTATTTCTTCACATAATCCATTGATAATCGGCAGGTATTCTTTGACAACTTCTTCAAGAGCCAAAGCAATGGAAACTGAACTTCAGGAAATAACATTGAAGAGATTCCAGGCAAGAGCAGATTTTGATTATAGAAGAATGAAGATAAAATTAAAAGGCTTTCACTCCATGTCCACTTATATTTAGAAGACAGACCTCCGGACAGAAAAAGATATATACAGAATGGATTATTGCAGACTTACATTGGAGCAAATTATTGATCTAAATCTGACCTTAATTCCAGAAGGTGTAATTGATGATAGACAGGTTTTAGATCCTGAATACGAAGAACAAGGAGTTGCTAATGCACCCATTCCTGCGATCCAGTGGTCCCAAAAGGAATCTGTCTCTATCTTTGATAGATTTCAATCAGTCTTGGCAAACACCAACGCTTGGCTTAAAAGCATAGGTGTTAAGACTGTTAAAATCAAAGTTAGGGCTGAAGATGATCCAGATGGTCCTAAAGGTTTGAAGTCAGAAATTAGAGAGCAATCAAAAGAAGGAGCTTCTTCTTCGGTTACTAGAATTAAGTTCAAGGTAAGTCGAGCTGCAGAACAACCATTGGAAAAGGAAACATCAAAGGGAAAAGAAGTCAATGAAATGCAGATTCAGGTATTAGATCAGCAAGAAAAAGACGAGGTTCTTGTAACCTCTACCATTCTAAGTGAGATAACTCCTCACATTGAAGCTCCAATACCAGAATCAGCCATATCTCCTATATCCCCTATCGACAGTGATGTCGATTCCTTTTCCACAGTATTTGTTCCTTCTATTCCACCTCAAGGGACTAGTCATCAGTCTTTATCAATAGTGAATACTCCAGTAAGAAGCTTACCCAATAACTTGGAAAGTATCTTTGATGCAAATCCAATCTTTCCAGCCATGTCAGAAATAACTCTCCCAGAGATAGATACATCAGTAACAAGCTTTGATTGTTTCATGGCTAATCCTAGTTGTAATTTGTCTTCTGAGCAAAATATAGTTGCTATACAAAATTTGAGGCACCTCTAGAATTTCACAGTATATCATAGCTAGAGGCCATTTCTCCAACTAGAACCCTTTGAGTTGCTATTCAGAGGGAATATAACAACTTTGGATCTTCCTCCATGGTTGCAGATTCAATTGCTCCCAAAGGAAGAAACAAAAGCTGATGTCTCACAGAAATTTTTTGATTTCCAAAAATTGAAGAAGTGAAACCAATGGTTGCAAAGCTAAAAACAGTCTCACAAGTGTTTGTTGACAGCAATAGAATGAAATACGCTGAGATTGCAGAGCCTCTTGTTGATAAACCACATGAAGAAATGCAGGTATCTGATTACATGTTCACTAGGGTGGAATTGGGCAAGCAGACTCATGCCAATATGATGCAAGATGCTCAAAGTTCAGTGACCATTTTGACACAAAGCTATAATGAACTTTTAGGTAAAAAGGAAAAGCTTAAAGAAGACAATGCTCAGCTGGTTTCAGTTATTCAAAGGATTACAGGATCATCAGAAGCAGTTGATTCACTATCTTCAGCTCCTCCTAATGAATCAGTTAGGCAATTAGAAAGGATTGCACAAAAGGCCAAGGCAGTTGATTCATGGATAACTCAGCTAATTGATCAAAGTATTCCAATGATTGAGAAGACTTTACAAGTTCTCAAGAATGTCAGAATAGCAAAGATAAAGCTAAATCAGACTTTGGAAGCCTTCAAACAAAGTTTGGAATCACTTGAAAATGATTTAAAGATCTGGCATGAGATAGATCAAGTCAAGTTACAAATTCTATGCAGCAACTCGATCTTGCCAAACAGAGAGAAGTACATAGAATTTGAAGAACTTATGACGAACAAGTCATTGGTCATTCAAGATCTTATCAAAGATATCAGACCCACTTTAGAAATGAATGATGAAGTTATTGGGATATTCTTTCAAGTTTGAAAAGATCTCTTATCTGATTTTGAATCAAGAAGATGAATTACTTACCGAAATTTGGAGTTACTCACAGAATAAGAGCCAATCTTAAATCAACAAATGGAATCAGGCTTGATTTTCTATGGATTCGATTCACAAACTTGTTAATCATCAGATAATCCTTGAGAAAATGCAAACTACTTATGAAGAACATAGACTGGCAACAATCAGATATTTTGATGTAATCTTGAAGACAGTTGCAGTAGCCAAGAACACACTGGGTCCTGATCCGAATGAATTGCAGACAATCATCAACAAATTCTTATCTTTCAAAGATAGGAATGAAACAAATTAAAATTTTAAGCAGCATTTTATGTATTTTTTACTTTAATGAAATATATGTATAGAAACAAATTTTATGAAATTGCAAATTATTTTCATATGAGTTTTAAGAAAAAAGTAATTACATGTAAAATCTTAGAATAATCCTGAATTTGGATTGTAATTTTTGAATAAGTCAATTACAATTAGTTATCCGGTTGAGAGATTTCCTCAAGTTGTTAGGATCCTCCCACCTTTTCTCGGACCTTCATCCTATAAATGCTTGAGGAGTCTTTTGTAAATAGATATATCTTTTAGCAAGCAAGAAACTTCTACTTGAGAATTTGTACTCATAAAGTCTTTGGAAGCTTTATGAGTGGAATAATTGTGAATTTTCAAGTAATATCAAGAAGTTGGAATTTCAGACTTTGAGCTGAATTCTCGTTTTTGCATCCTTAATGTTCTTATGTCATTTTGGGGCATCATTTTGTGATTACTTGAGAGTTGTAGAAGATTGCTAGAGAGAGATTCGATTTAAATATCTGCAGTCTTTGTGCTGTAAATGTGAAGATTGAATTCATAATTAGTATTAGAAATTGAGAAGAATTATAAGTCTTTGTGCTCATAGTATTTCTCATTTAAAGTAGTCAAAAGATACATCGTAATTACAGTCTTTGAGCTGTTTTATGCTGTATATTTTCATCAAGTAATTATTCTGAAAAGGGTAGATAGGATCTCATTCCTCAAGACTTTGTGCTTATTGGTTGTTTTCCCGTCCCGGAGGAAGTAACGGAAGTCTTTGTGCTTTCAGGAAACTTTATTTCCTCTTTCTTAATTTCACTGTGTAGTTGCTGTAATAAATTTTATCCACATGTATTGTTTCTTTTCTGTGAAGAGAGAAGAACGTAATCTTTCCTGAAATAAGAGAAACGATTGCTGTCCTACCCATATCAATTTTATTTAGTTAAAGGGGGAGCCTTCCCTAAATTAGGAGAGTTTAATCTCACGTGCTATGGTTGAAATCATCATTTTGTATACTTTCACAAGAATACAAAATTTCCAACCAACATCTTTCAGTTTCTCCATTTAGACCATCTGTGCTTTGATTTGATATTGTCGTTGACTGACGAGTCTGATGATCTCACTTGACGATGCATCGGACAACTAGCTCAGTCCTGGAAAGGATGACTAGTTTCACAACTTTTGAAAGTCAGTTTCAAGTCTTCAAAAGCAAGGGCGCCTTTCTTCAGTAGGGGTGCTTTTGACTTTTCAACCAGTTATTTTGATGTTGTAAATTGCCACAGTTTGATCTCTGTCGTCAGATGATTGCTTTGTCGGATGTCTTCGCTGACGGTTTTGTTGTGAAGATCGATCAAAATGGAGGTGGTCATCCTAGAGGTCATTTAGCAAAAAGACTGCATCTGCATGCCCAAAAGATTGGGCGCCTTTCTTCAGCAGGGGCGCTTTTTCTTGACACTTAGCACATTTTTCAATGTTCTTCATTTAGTCTCCATCTCTGGCGTTTTCTGCTTGATCACTACTTCTGATTGTTTGACAGGTTCGGTGAAGGTGTTGTTGGATTGATTGAGAGGCTAAGAGGGAGCTGAACAAATGCCTTATACAAAGCAGTTGTTGATTCTTTCATCAGGTGTCTCAAAAAGAAGGGCGCCCTTGGCCAGCAAGGGCACTTTTTCCTTGAAACTCACTGATTTATGCTTCAATCTACATGCTATGTTGATCAACCATTGCTGTTGTTTGATGTGTCTTGCAGGTTCACTGACAAGATTGTTGTGAAGCTGGGTTGAAGCCGGAGATATCTCGCGAAGACAACTTTTCTCAGGAAGTGACATCTTCATCATTTTATTCAAGGGCGCCTTTCTTCATCAGGGGCACCTTTTTTTATGTTAGACTGCCATTTTGGACGATTCTCGCTTGTAGCATCTCTGTACTCCGTTGACGTTTGTCAGTGATCTCTGAATCAAATGATCTTGCTGAATGGTTCATTGGAAAGCTAGCAAAACCGTGAAGAGGATGACTGTTTTAGACAGATCTGGTGACTGCATTTGGCCCTTGAGATCCAAGGGCACCTTTCTTCAGTAGGGGCGCTTTTAACACTTTTGCCTGAATTTGCTCCTTGGTAGTAAGGCGTGGTTTCTCTAGAATCCCCTCCATCAAACAACATATTTTTATCCTTTTCTGCCATGGTTTCTTTGTTGAAGCTTTTGAAGCTTAACTTTCAACACCTGGTACTGGCCAATTTGCCATTAATGGCTGCAGAGCTCCTAACTTTCTTTCTAAAAAATGAAAATAGACCCACTAGAGTTAAACATGTCTTTTGATGATTCTGACTTGATTAGTGTGATTTTGAAGTCGATTAATCCTATCAAAATCATTTTCAATCATTTTCGGGAAGGTCCTATTTTCGGGGGATTTCCCTAAAAATAGGGATTTGAAATCGTAATTTTCAATTTTCAAAATTTGACACATATGTTCCTTGACAAAAACCCTATGTTTGGTTTGACCTAAAACAAACTTTTGACGACATTTTTTTATGATTTAGCTCAAATTAAGCAGAATGCCAAAAAATTATTTTGGGTACAAAACAACTAGCTGAGATAGAGACTATTCTTTACACTGAAGAACAAATTGAGCATTATGGAGAAGTTTTGAATTGATGTTTTCTGATGTTTGGTGTGTTTTTACAGTATATAGTTTGCTGGTTTGGTGCTTGCTAGAAGCACATTTTTGCTCATATCTCCTTAGGCGAATTTTTGGTGGTTCTAGGTAGTTGCTCAATCATTTCCTATGGCCTAGGCGTCCCTTTATGCTGGTCTTCAGATTTTATCTTGCAGATTTGGATTTTATCTTTGAGGTCGCCCTTCCTCCCAGGCTGTACCATGCCTATGGATGCCTTGGGATTCGTGCTTAATTCATTTGCTGGTGTTTAATGCAGTTTATACGCCTAGACTTGATCACCATATCTCTTAGAGTCATTTGCTTCCTATTTCATGTGTTTAGGTGGAGTTTTGGGTGAGTTAGGAACATTTTGGTGTGTTCATTTTGCTGGTTTGAGTTTTGTACTTGTTAGTTTTACATATCAGATTGTTAGGAGCTGGGGTTTGGGGTTTGATTTTCATATTTGGGAGTCTTATGAAGTTGGAGAGACATATAATATCATTTGCAGCACTTTGGACAGCTATAACACTTGGCTCTTGCAAATTCTATTGTATTCCCACTATTAGTGGAAGAGGGCAGGCCTCACCGCCTTATTTACTTTCTTACATAAGCATTTCAATCCCACCGTTTGGTGGAAGAGATAGGCTTTGTTGTCTTTTCTTTCTGTACTTGCATTTCTCATCTTGCTGATTGGCTAAGCCGTCAAATCACTCCCGCTGAATAAGTGGTTGAGTTGCAAAGCATTGTAATTTGCAGCTTTTGTTTATTTGCTAACAATCCCCAGCGCCATATGCTCACACCTCGCCTATCATTGGGATCTTGGTGTACATTCTTGGTGTAAGGTTACATTTCAGTGCTGGTTTTGGTTTTGCTAACGCTGATGGGTAAAATTGTTGATGTAAAAATTGAAAAAATTGTAAGGGGGTTATTTTAGGGCGTTTCCCCTAGACCCCCACAATAGGGGTTGCCCCTCAACATTGTTGAGGGTATTTGCCACCAAACCCCATTTGGGTCTCCTCTCCTAGACCTCACTTTTTATTGGGATCTCTTGTCACATAAGAAACTTGATTATAATGAGGTGGTGACGAGGAATTGGGATCTCTTATCACATAGGAAATTTAATATCAATGAGGGGGTGACGAGGAATCGGGATCTAATTCTTGAGTGTGTTGGCTTAGATGTTATTGTTGCACAATTTTCCAAAAATCTCTTTAGATGAGGTAGCTTCTACATATAACATGGCTAGTGGAAGTGGCATTGTAACTCATTGTGGTTCAAATAAGATTGGACCAAATGTTTGATGTTCTTGATGAAGAGCAATATGAAGAATATTGAATATTGATCGTAAATTTTATTATGTATTGTAATGTCCCCTTCTCAGCGATCACCCTGAGGACTTATTAGCCTATTTAATTCCCGTAGGCTATAGTCAGGAAGAGTGAATTAATCAATTTAATTGTTTAATATTACCTAGCAAGAAATAGTACATTTAAAAGGTAATGTTAAATAATTAATTAAATGGGTTATAAAGTGACTTTTGGAAATATATTAAAAAGTAACTTTATAAAGTCACTTTATTATATTTTGGGTAGGAAGATTAAGCAAATGTTATAAAAGGTGATTTTGGAGCTCATTTAGGGCATGCTTGTTTATTTTCTCACTTTCACTTTTGGAGAGCTTCTTGGAGTTCTTGGTCTTGGGGAAGAGAAACCCTAGGGCATCCTATTTCGATGGTGAAACGATTCTACCCTAGTTGGTTTGAAGTGAAAATCATTCATGTTTTCCAGTTGAGCGATCAAGCAATTTTGTGTCTCCTATGGAGAGAAAATTGGAGTAAACGATTAATCAATCAAGGCAAAGATTGAAGGTGGAGTTCAATGTTCAGTTTGATGGTAAATGTGAATCAGTTTGGGCGCTTCATACTATAGACCATCAGCTGGGCGTGATATTCTTTCATTTCTAGATGTGTACTTGCATATTGGCTATGAACGTGGGGGAAATGCTGCAACCCTAGTTTGAGCGACCACCATATTGTTGGGTGAGATAGAAAGGGGCGTGAATATGAAAAAGGAGGATTTCAATGTATTTCAGTGTGCTCAAAATCTTGCGCAAATACCCTACTAGCTTTGGCATCTTAGCTTGGCGTAGGTACAGTTTTTGGGGGTCGTGGTTCTTCATTGCTAGTCGCAACAACCTAGGACTAGTTCGTGAGTATGATAATAGGGTCTCGTGGAGGTTTTGAAGGGTTTTCATGACTTTGGAAGGGTTGACTAAGGATTAGCAGCCTTAGCATGAATCTAGCATTGCTCAAAAACCATCTTACACCTTGGTGCAATCAATATCATACATGGTCATTTCTGTGGTCAAAAATTCATTAATTTGCATATGTACCTTGCTGATGTATAATTTAGGGAGGCGTTTCCAGGTTTAAGTGATTTCTATCTATATTCAGTGCCTTGTGTGAAGTTTGTCTAGATGTCTCAGGTCTGAAGTACATTATTTGAATATTGTAATTGCTGCAATAGTCATACTGATATTAGTTTGCAAATCTTACATCTCTGTATCACATTTTTGAGCATCCTCATTTATATTTCAGTCCTTTGTTTTTGTTCAATTGAGTTTGTTTAAAACCTGTAGCTTCATATTTTCATGTATATCAATGAAAGGTAGTCAAAATGATAGAATGAAGTTATTAGGTTAGGTCATTGAATCCCTTTATGCATTTATTTCAATACTATGATAATTTTATGCAAAATGGAATGACATATGTTTGAGAAAATGGAATATCTATCAAACTGAAAACAAATGAAAAATTATTGTGAAAACTAAAGGGGAATTTTACAGTGGTATCAAAGCTAGGCTTCTTGCCAGCCTGTGTGTTTTGGGTTGCAAGTTTGGTTTCAGAAATTTTAGTTGCATGATTATTTATGAGGAGGACCAGGCCTACATAACCTACAGGAGTAGAAGGGAAAGAGAGAGAGCATTGGATAATATATTTAGTTCGGAGTCATCAGAAGAAAAAGAGATGGGTGATAAGCATGAACTGCTTGAAGGTAGTACCTTACAGATTTTAAATAACCTTTCTCGGGGTCAACAATAGGTAGTCCAACTCCTCGCTCAGTTGATGGCTGATCGCAGTAATGCTGGTAACAACGGTACAGGGGGTACTAATGGGCATAATAGCGACAATAGAAACAATGATAACAATGGTGAAGGGAGTAATACTCATATACCTGCTCAAAGCCACACTAGGGCAAGAAGTAGGGTGACTCCTAGATCCCTTATGCCTCAGTTTTTGGGAGGTTAACTAGCTGGTAATCAGGGACAGCCAGCACAGGGTGAAGGATTTACAGATTATTTGAGGGAGTATCAGTCTCTTGAAGATGAGTTTCATGCAGTGATGACTCTACAAGATTTTTGTGCCATAAAATATAGAAATAGGCTAAGGGATCATAATAGGGGTCCTTAGAATCAGGATTTGCAACACAAGGTTGGGAAACTATCTATTCCTTCATTTGATGGCTAAAGAAAATGTACCACCAGCTCATGGGTTCAAAAGTTGTACACTTATTTCCAACTCAACCCTATGTTGGAGTCCGAAGCCATCAAGTACGCCACTTTACATTTAGCGGGTGAGACCCACGAGTGGTAGTACCATTGGTTAGTTACTTTGGGGCATGCTAGCATCACATCTTATTTGGACTTCACTTAGAAGTTGATGGATAGGTTTAACCAGAAGGACCCAAAATTGCATTTTAGGGAGTTGGCGCAACTCAAGCAGGGTGGTAGTGTGGATGCATATATTTTTGAGTTCTAGAGACTCTCGATTATGGTATCACATGTGTCGGAGCACAAATTGATCATACTTTTCATTGAGGGTCTATCTGAGCCATTGTGTGGTTGGATTAAGGTTTTCAAACCAGATTCACTTCGGGATTGTATCATACAGGCACGTGACATGGAGTATTCAGTTCCTAAGAGTAAATTTCCGTCCAAACCATTCATTCCTCAAAAGAACAAAGATAAAAAGCCTTTTTAGAAGGAGTGGACCTGGAAGGACAAGTTAGATGATGAGGCTCATAAGGAGTTGAGGAGGAAAATGCTTTGTTTCAGCTGTAAAGAGCCTTGGGAGCTTGGATACCGATGCATGGGTAAGTGGAAGGTACACCATATTGAGGTTCTTTCAGACAGTGAGGATGATGAAGAGGTAGAGCTGGTGCAGGGCAGCGATCATAGCAGTTTAGAGGATGAGTAGCCACATGTGGAGACTAAGAGTGGAGCTATCGCTACTATATTAGGTACTCCCAGATTCAATTCCTTCAAAGTTAGGGGAATATTATAGGGGCAGTGTGTCACTGTGTTGATTGATAGAGGGGCAACCCACAATTTCATAGACTCAACTTTGGTGACTAAGAGGGGTATACCTATAGAGGATTTTGAGGTATTCAATGTGATGGTGGCAGATGGATTTAGCCTGACTTGCACACAGAGGGTTCCTCGTTTGGGTGTGACATTGGGAAACTACACTGTTATTGATGACTTTTATGTAGTTGACCTTGGTGATACAAATGCCATATTGGATATATAGTGGTTATATTCACTAGGGAAGTACTCACAAAACTTCCATACCATGGAGCTTAAGTTCAAGGCAGCAAATGGTAAGAAGGTTGTGCTAAGGGGAATGGCCAATGGTTCTCCAAAGATAGTGTTAGCTAAGCGGATGGAGAGTATTTTTAGGCATGGAGATGTTGCTTGGGCAGCTGAGTGCTTAATTACAACTAAAGAATCTCCAGATACTAGCCAGTCTTACCATGTGAGTCTTTGTTGGGTAAGCATGACTGAGTTTTTGGGGATATACCTCCAAGGAGATCACCTGACAGGGGATTCGAGCACACCATTGAGCTAGACATCCTAAGAAATTCAAGGATGAGATAGAGAAGGTGATTAAGGAGTTGTTAGACATGGGCCACATCAGATGTTGCTTTGCCCATTCGCTTCTTCTGTAGTGCTGGTTACGAAGGATGGGACAATGCATATGTGTATAGACTACCAACCATTGAACAAAAAGACAATTAAGAATAGGTACCCTATACCCAAGATTGACAAGTTACTTGATGAGTTGCATGGGGCAATTTAGTTTTTGAAGATTGATCTTCGATCGGGGTACCATCAAATTAGAGTCCAAGAGTAGGATATACACAAAATAGCTTTTCGGTGCCATTATCAACACTATGAGTTCTTGGTCATGCCTTTTGGTTTCACCAACGCACTTGTTACCTTCCAATCCTATATGAATCATATATTCAACAAGTAGTTGCGTAAGTACTTATTTGTGTTCTTTGATGATCTCCGTATATACAGTAAAACTTGGGATGACCATTTGAAATAGTTAGATGAGGTTTTGGTCATCATGGAAGATCAGTCGCTATATGCTAAGGCATCGAAGAGTGAATTTGGTATGAAAGAGATTTTGTATTTGGGCTATGTAATCAATACATAGGGTGTCCAGGTTCACCAGGAGAAGATACATGTGATACTTGATTGGCCATCGCCTAAATCCCTTACAGAGTTGTGTGGTTTGTTTGGGTTATGTAGTTATTATAGGCGCTTTGTTAAGGGGTTCTCGTGGTTAGGTGTTGCATTGATGGGTCTCATGAAGAAAGGAGCTTTTAGATGGTCAGAGGAGGTGATGAGTAGTTGTCCTGTGCTAGCACTTCTTGATTTTACACTGCCTTTCGTGTTGGAGTGATGCATCAGGTGACGACATAGGAGCAGTGTTAATGTAGAACAAGCACCTGATTGCATTTGAGAGATGTAAGTTGAGGAGGCCTGAGAGATTGTACTCTATGTGTGATAAAGAGATGCTCGCCATTATGCATGCATTGGCGAAGTTCAGGCAGTATCTGGTAGGTGGGAGATTTGTGGTGAGAACTGAGTAGAACAGTCTTAAGTATTTCTTAGAGTAAAAGGATCTAAATGAGAGCCAACAGAAGTGGGTCAACAGAATATAGGCCTACGATTTTGATATTGAGTACGTGAAGGGAAAGAAAAACATATTTGTAGACACCCTCTCCAGGAAACCAGTAGAATGTTCCCTGGTAGAGATTTCAACTAATTTGAAATCTCACCTCTTAGTAGAGTACTTCGAGAATAAGTTTGCTTGTGAGTTGATGGATGGGCAGGTCCATGATGATCGATACAAGGTGGTAGATTATATCATCTACTATAAGAACATGATATATTTGGTGCCAAAATCCAAGCTTAAGGAGAAGATTATGAGAGCTACACATGACACTCCATTGGCAGGGCATCAAGGGTACTTCAAAACATATAGGCAGATTAGAGAGAGGTTCTCTTGGAAGGGCCTTAAGGATGATGTATTGCGGTATGTGAGGGAGTGTGTGACTTGTCAACAAAACAAGTCAGATCATACCCATCCAACAAGGTTATTGCAGCCCCTACCCATTCCAGAGCATAAGTGGGAGGGTGCATCGATGGACTTCATTACACCTAAGGTTCATGGTAGAGAATGCATGTATGTTGTAGTAGATTGATTGACTAAATTCGGTCACTTCTCCGTGATTTCTTCAGAGTACACGGCACCGTAGGTAGCAGAGTCGTTTTTCAAAGAGGTTTTCAGATTACACGGGCTGCCTAAGTATATTGTCACTGACAGGGACAATAGGTTTCTGAGTGCTTTTTGGAAGGAGTTGTTCAGATTTGCTGGTACTGAGTTGACTCCGAGTACAAGTGACTACCCCTAGACAGATGGCCGAACGAAGATAGTGAATAAATGGGTTGAGGGGTATTTACGTAACCATGTCTCGAGACAACAAAGGACATGGATAAAGTGGTTGCATTTAGGAGAGCATTGCTACAACACCACTTACCACATGTCCATTGGTATGACACCCTTCTGTGCATTATATGGTTATGATGCACCCTCATTTCTGGATTTGGCTTTTGGGGATAGCAAGGCTTCCAAAGCCAAGGATTGGGTACAGGACAGCCAAGATATTTTAAAGTCTCTTAAGGAGAACTTACAGGTAGCATAGAATCAATCGAAGACTTATGTAGATAGGCACAAGGTTGAACACAGTTTTGAGGTGGGAGACTTAGTCTTCTTACGGTTGCAACCCTATAGGCAGTCTTCGTTGAAGAAAAGTGGTGCTGAGAAATTGAAACCAGGGTTCTATGGTCCCTACAGGATTACCAAGCGAGTGGGAGAAGTAGCCTCAAGAAGGCACTAGGGCAGCAGGTTATTTCATCGGCAGAGTTACTTCCGTCGGATGAGGAGGGTCATTTGGTGTTGGGTCTTGAGGAGATTATTGATACCAAGGAGAAGTGACTGAGGAACATGGTAATTAAGGAATATCTGATTAGATGGAGAGACTTGCCAAGAGAGGACAAAATTGGGGGAGGAGAATAGATACTACAACATCCCAATTTACAGATACTTGAGGGGAAGTAATATTGGGAAAGGAGGATTGTAATGTCCCCTTCTCTCCCTGAGGACTTATTAGCCTATTTAATTCTCGCAGGCTATAGTCAGAAAGAGGGAATTAATTTATTTAATTGTTGAATATTACCTGGCGAGAAAGAGTACTGTTAAAAGGTAATGTTATATAATTAATTAAATGGATTATAAAGTGACTTCTGGAAATATATTAAAAAGCAACTTTATAAAGTCACTTTATTATATTTTGGGTGGGAAAATTAAGCAAGTGTTATAAAAGGGGATTTTGGAGCTCATTTGGGGCATGCTTATTTATTTTCTCTCTTTCACTTTTGGAGAGCTTCTCGGAGTTCTTGGTCTTGGGGAAGAGATACCCTAGGGCATCCAGTTTCGGTGGTGAAACGATTCCACCCTAGCTAGTCGAAGGGAAAATCATTCAGGTTTTATAGTTGGGTGATCAAGCAATTTTGTGAGTCTCTTGCAGAGACAAAATTGGAGTAAACGATTAAACAATGAGGTCAAAGATTGAAGGTGGAGTTCAGTGTTTAGTTTGAGGGTAAATGTAAACCAGTTTGGGTGCTTCATACTACAGACCATCAGCTGGGCATGATATTCTTTCATTTCCAGACATGTACTTGCATGTTGGCTATGGACGTGGGTAAAATGCTGCAACCCTAGTCTGAGCGACCACCATACTGCTGGGTGAGATAGAAAGGGGTGTGAATATCAAAAAGGAGGAGGATTTCAGTGTACTTCAGTGTGCTCAAACTCCTGCGCAAATACCCTAACAGCTTTGGCACCTTAGCATGTCGTGTTTACAGTTTTTATGGTTGTGGTCCTTAATTGCCAGTTGCAACAGCCTAGGACCAGTTCGTTAGCATGATAATAGGAGTCTCGTGGAGGTTTTGATTGGTTTTCCTGTCTTTGGAAGGGTCGACTAAGGATAGCAGCCTTGGCGTGAATCTAACATTGCTCAGAAACCATCTTACATCTTGCTGCAAGCAAGATCAGACCTATACGTGGTCATTTCTCAGGTCAGAAATTCATCAATCTGCATATTTACCTTGCTGCTGTATAATTTAGGGAGGCATTTCCAGGTTTGAGTAATTTCTATCTATATTCAGAGCCTTGTGTGAAGTTTGTCCATACATCTCAGGTCTGAAGTACATTATCTGAATATTGTAATTGCTGCAACAGTCATACTGATATTAGTTTGCAAATCTTATATCTCTGTATCACATTTTTGTGTATCCTCATTTATATTTCAGTCCTTTGTTTTTGCTCAGTTGAGTCTGTTTAAAACTTATAGCTTGATATTTCCATGTATATCAATGAAAGGCAGTCAAAATGATGGAATGAAGTTATTATGTCAGGTCATTGAATCCCTTTATGCATTTATTTCAATACTTTGATAATTTTATGCAATGGAATGACATATGTTTGACAAAATGGAACATCTGCCAAACTGAAAACAAATGAAAAATTATCGTGAAAACTAAAGGGAAATTTTACATGTGTTGACATTTGACAAGTCAATGAACTATGAAATTATGAGTCTTTCGTTTTTTGCAAATTATGAGGCATTTAAATTTTTTTTATTGGTAAAATTATGAGTATTATTTTTATATTTTATAATTTTTATTTCTTAAATATAGCTGTATCCAATTGTACCATAAAAGAAAGTTGTCATACCCGAACCTTGTACCCATAACTGACCTCGTACCAGAACTAGCAACTTAGCCCAAAAACCACAACATAGAAGTCATCACATATAGTAGAATCATCTAAAGATAACTTGAGTTATTGAATTACCTTGATGTATGGGATAGTGAAACCATAAGCAACAGTCACATTGAACCTTGAGAAGTCTTTCAATCTCCTTTTGGCGACAAGGCTCTAATTGATATAATTATGGGTAGCTCCACTATCAAATGCATAGTAATTTTCTATCCAAATATTCTCCATGAACCTTGAATGGATCATAATGTGGTGCTTCTAAAGGGGTTACAAGACTACCTTTGTTAGTGTTGATATTACCGTTTGCCAATTGCTCAGGCACATGCTCAACAATCTACTCCGTTATTGTTTGTTATTGTTTCGATTCATGGTTTCATAACAGGCTGCCTCATTGAATACTACCTCAATGTAGTGGACTTGGCACTTGCCAAGGCATCTATGACCCAACTCCCAATGCTCTTTGTATTTGAAGTACAAATCTTTTCTTCAAACTTCATTTCTAGATTGCTCATCAATCTTTTTAGTTGTATTGGGTGTAGTGGGTGGTGTAGCTCTTTGAGGATATGAATTAAACCTACTCCCATACTGTCCTTTTTGAGAAGGACCTCTTTATTCTGCCTATTAGTAGGTGCTCTAGGTTGAGATAAAAACTTATTCCTAAGCATAGAAGGCTCAAGCATCAATCCCACTTAATAGCGTCTTGTAGTGATGAGAGTGCAAATGCCTTGACCAAACCTTTAAGGGTCTCAAACAAACCCTCAATGAAGAGACAAGTGTAATAATCCCCATTTATCCACCTAAGGAAAAAGAGCTAACCATGAACAAAATAATAACATAAAATATATATATTAATGCTACTGCATGGAAAATGGACGACACCCTATTAATAAGATGATATTATTTATTCATAAACAAATAACCCACAGCAACGATCCAACCAAAGGAGGCTGACTTGTTATTATAATTAAGGTGCATTGAGTAACATAAGACATGCCTTTTCAAAGAAGTGCGATTAACTTGAAGAATGAAGAGTCGTGTCATTTGCCCAATCGGGGGTATTAAAGATTAGACATTGTCAAAGCAAATGGCATTGATTATTGAGAAGATTAATTGATGTAATGTCCCCGTTTTGGAGGTAGATTGATTTAATTAAATTAATTAATTAAGTTGTCCAAAATAATGATTTTTCATGAGGATGACTAATTGATTATTTAATTAAATTAAAAGTGGTATTAAGTTAATTATTTATAAGGTTATCAAATAAATCAATATTATAAGGAGACCTTATATTTAACTGATTTAATAAAGTGACTTGAATAAAATAATGTCATAAAGTCACTTAATAAAAATAAAATAATTTTCTAGAAGCTTCTTGAAGAATTGGAGAAAAAGAATAAATAGAGGGGTTGTCTAAGCTTCTAATCATCCAGATTTGAATATTGCTTTGACATTTTCAGTTGTGGAGCCAAGGGTTTCTGCAGTTGTTCATTTGGTCTTTGGGAACGAAAACTCCCTTAGATTGGCATAACCTTGGTGGTGAAATATTCCTCCGAAGGGTTGCAAAGTTGAGAAAATTACTTCAAACTTTCTACTTGTACTTCAAAGCAAAATTTCATGGCCTTTGGCCAAATTTTGGTGGCATAGAGATATTCAATTTGGAGATAGTGTTGCTGGTCTGGTTCATCGAAATCCAAATTGAAGAAGGAACAATTTTTGTTAGCATGTGATCGATTGTTTTTGGAGGACGTTTCTGCTTGAGGCAGCCTCTTCTATTTTGCTGGTTCGATTTTCATCTTGGAGACAAATAAAAATCAGAAATTGCTTGTTGAAGGATTGTTGGTCTGTAAGGAGTCCAGGCGTTGCATTTTTAAAGCTCCACAGGGGCGATTTTGGTGTTGAAGGGCAGAATTAAATCATGGCATTCTCTTCAGCCTGTTTGGTATTGGTTTATCAGCAATTTCAATCTTCAACAAATCGTGGGTGGGCATACTTGGAGCACTGCAAGCTAAGGAACAAATTGACCACTCTTGATGCCATAATCGTGGGGTCACATTGCTGCATATCAGGTTCATTTCCAGTAGATACTTTCATAGTTGTCATTGCATTATAGTAGTCAGTCTTTGTCAACACTTGTTGGCAAAATTTCATTGTAGTATCTCAAATCAGCATTGCAGGTCAATCAAATAAAGTGGTAGAAATTTGTCAATAATAATAGTGCTGCTGTAGGTAGATTTTTTCTTCAGACTTGTTGTCATTACCAGCATTAACACAGATTGGAGAAATTGATTGTAATCGGCCAAGAGTCTTGGCTTTAATTTGAGCATTGACAATTACATTGCAATAAAGAGATATATGCATTGCTGGTTTCATATTGTTGTAACAGAGCAAGTATATGTCATATGATTAGTCAATTAGTATGCATACCAATTGTTTGACAAAATGTCAATTGGCTGTAGGTGATCATTTTGTTCATGGTATTCATGTATTTGCATTTGAAAAGCCAAAAAGAAGTTGCATTTGCATCTAACTCATTGTCTAGACAGCTTAGCATTGATTGTAAACATTTAGAATTGCATTTCACATCATTTGGTGTATATATATCAAACTGAAAAAGTTCAGACCAGCAAGCTTAAGTTTGCATGAAAAGTGTTTGTCAATATTCCTTGAGGCAAAAAATTACATCAAACTAGCAAGGGATATTACAGTGGTATCAGAGCCACGATTCTGCCATCCTGCGATTTCTAGTATTCAGCTGTCAGATGTGTGAGAGACCATATACTAGAAGTGAAGCAAGAAATCAACATTTTCAATTTCCACGAACCCCAGAGGCAGATACTTTTTCAGAGGCTTTGAGACAGACTGGTAAAGTAGTTCAAGAAACAATTGAAAACAGGTCAGACAATAATAGGCAGAACATGGATGAAAGAGAAGTTGGGATAGAAAGGAAGTTTGATGGGATGATTGATATGATGTCACGCTTGCTAACAAGAATGGATCAGCAAGCTGTTCAGAATCAGAATCATCACCAGAATCAAAACAATCCCACAGGAGAGAATAGTGGTGTTAATGGCAACAATATGGAGGTCAATGGAAGAGATAGAGCAACAGATACTAGAGGATCAGCCTCTAGACCTCTCTTCCCGACTTTCACTCCAGGAGAAGAACAAGTGGAGGCTTCAATACCTTTTGCAGATGATGCTAGGAAAGCATACATGGAATATTGTACATTACCTCTTGATCTTAGAGAACAGTGGACCTTTGATCAATTCATGAATCAAAGGAATAGAGGAAATGGCTGGAGGAATGATTATTGTCCTCCTGTAGCTCCAAGGGATGACTTTCATCAAGCTCTTGGGAAGGTGACATTGGCCCCTTTTGATGGAAGTGGCAAATGTACAGCAAGGTCATGGGAGCAAAAGCTACATAACTACCTCTCTTTGTGACCAATGCCTGAAGAAGACGCCATCAAATTTGCTACACTTCATTTGGAGGGAACTGCTCACAAATGGTGGTACGACGGTTTGGTCACTCTTGGCCATAACCTTATCAATACTTATGAGGAGTTCATTAATAGATTTATAGGCATATTTGATGTCAAGGATCCCGAGGTGACATTCAGGGAGCTAGCACAATTGAAGCAACATGGAACCTTAGAAGCTTATGTTGCCGACTTTCAGAGGTTGTCAGTGATGGTGCCCAATATCAATGAAAGGAGGTTGGTAGTCTTGTTTATTGAGGGATTGATGGAACCATTGAATGGTTGGTTGAAAGCCTTTGATCCTCCAACTCTGCAGGAAGCCATGAAAAAGGCTAGAAGCATGGAGTTTGCAGCCCCAAAAAGCAAGAGTTCACACAAGGAGGTTCCTTCTACTAGCAATGAGAGTCCTCAACACATTGTTGATAAGAAAAAGAAATCAACAACCATGATTGATGAGAAGACACGAGAAGAGTTAAGGAAGAAGAAATTATGCTATTGGTGTAAGGAACCTTATAACAAGGATCATGATTGCCCTGTGAGACCTAAGGGCAAGGCAAATCGTTTTATGTGGGCATATTTTGAGGACTCCGATTCTGATGATGTGTACCAGCAGGTTGCTTCAGGATTAGATGAGAAGACATCTACTCCCTTGGCGTTTCTTGCCAATGTACAAGATGAGACTACATTCAGATTCAGAGGGACAGTTGATGGACAACATTGCATTGCTATGCTTAACACTTGTGCAACACATAACTTTATTAATGGGGATTTTGTAGCTAGGTGCAAACTTCAGGCCGAGGATTTTGATGGATTCAGAGTTCGAATAGCTGATGGATATACCTTGCATGCAGTAGGTGGACTACTAATCTCACTTTGATGTTGAATAGTTATGAGTTACATTCTGATTTCTTTGTGGTCAACATGGGTGAGATGGATATAGTTTTGGGCATGAATGGCTCCAGGACTTGAGGGTATTTACTCTCAACGTACCTAAGATGGAGATATCATTTGAAGTGGATGGCAGGAAACATGTGTTGAGGGGAATTATAAATGGGGGCTTGCATTCTATCACTTCCTGTCGAGGGTTGGATAGAAAGAGAAAGAAGAAGGTGATTTAGGAGAACCATGAGATGATCTTCAATCCATTGTTTGAGGTTGAGCCTACTTGGTCATATGACAATCCACTCTATGATTTGGATATTGATCACTCTCTTGATTCCAGTCTTGAACGAGCATTGATGGTAGCATTTATGATCCTTCCAGTGCATTGGGATTGCAAACAGAACTCACAGAGGAGATTTCAGAGGTGTACATGGTGAGGAGCGTGTACAGCTTCACGTTTGATCCTCGTGTACATGACTTATTTGAGATGCACGGTTCAGTGGTGCAGGTGTTGGACAGTTTGGATGATAGCTTATCTTGTGCCAAGTTTGGAGGAAAATACGATCAGTTTCTTGAGTTGCTTCCTTTTGTGACTCATATTCCTATGACACTCGATGGTGGGATGGAATTGATTCAGCTGGTTCAGTTAGTTGTTCTTGTGATGGTGTTACAGAAATTTTTTGGAGGTAGCAGGGACATTATGCAGTTCTTCTTGTGGGATCCAAGTGGAGTGATTGAATTGCTTGAGGACAAGCAATTTCAGGAGGGGCGGACTGTAATGTCCCCGTTTTGGAGGTAGATTGATTTAATTAAATTAATTAATTAAGTTGTCCAAAATAATGATTTTTCATGAGGATGACTAATTGATTATTTAATTAAATTAAAAGTGGTATTAAGTTAATCATTTATAAGGTTATCAAATAAATCAATATTATAAGGAGACCTTGTATTTAATTAATTTAATAAAGTGACTTGAATAAAATAATGTCATAAAGTCACTTAATAAAAATAAAATAATTTTCTAGAAGCTTCTTGAAGAATTGGAGAAAAAGAATAAATAGAGGGATTGCCTAAGCTTCTAATCATCCATATTTGAATATTGCTTTGACATTTTCAGTTGTGGAGCCAAGGGTTTCTGCAGTTGTTCATTTGGTCTTTGGGAAATAAAACTCCCTTAAATTGGCATAACTAAGGTGGTGAAATATTCCTCCGAAGGGTTGCAAAGTTGAGGAAGTTACTTTAGACTTTCTAGTTGTACTTCAAAGCAAAATTTCATGGCCTTTGGCCAAATTTCAAATTTTGGTGGCATAGAGATATTCAATTTGGAGATAGTGTTGCTGGCCTGGTTCATCAAAATCCAAATTGAAGAAGGAACAATTTTTGTTAGCATATGATCGATTGTTTTTGGAGGACGTTTCTGCTTGAGGCAGCCTCTTCTATTTTGCTGGTTCGATTTTCATCTTGGAGACAAATAAAAATAAGAAATTGCTTGTTGAAGGATCACTGGTCCGTAAGGAGTCCAGGCACTGCATGTCTAAAGCTAAGCAGGGGCAATTTTGGTGTTGAAGGGCAGAATTAAATTGTGGCATTCTCTTCAGCCTGTTTGGTATTGGTTTATCAGCAATTTCAGTCTTCAACAAATCGTGGGTGGGCATACTTGGAGCGCTGCAAGCTAAGGAACAAATCGACCACTCTTGATGCCATAATCGTGGGGTCACATCGCTGCATATGAGGTTCATTTCCAGTAGATACTTTCATAGTTGTCATTGCATTATAGTAGTCAGTCTTTGTCAACACTTGTTGGCAAAATTTCATTGTAATATCTCAAATCAGCAATGTTGGTCAATCAAATAAAGTGGTAGACATTTTGTCAATAATAATAGTGCTGCTGTAGGTAGATTTTTTCTTCAGACTTGTTGTCATTACCAGCATTAACACAGATTGGAGAAATTGATTGTAATCAGGCAAGAGTCTTGGCTTTAATTTGAGCATTGACAATTACATTGCAATAAAGAGATATATGCATTGCTGGTTTCATATTGTTGTAATAGAGCAAGTCTATGTCATATGATTAGTCAATTAGTATGCATGCCAATTGTTTGACAAAATGTCAATTGGCTGTAGGTGATCATTTGCATTTGTAAAGCCAAAAAGAAGTTGCATTTGCATCTAACTCATTGTCTAGACAGCTTAGCATTGATTGTAAACATTTAGAATTGCATTTCACATCATTTGGTGTATATATATCAAACTGAAAAAGTTCAGACCAGCAAGGTTAAGGTTGCATGAAAAGTGTTTGTCAATATTCCTTGAGGCAAAAAATTACATCAAACTAGCAAGGGATATTACAATTGAGTTTGTATAGAAAATCGAGGCTGCTCCAAGGGAGCATACATCCCTCTAAAATCAGGCTGCAAATTCAATGTTAATAACTCAGACATGAAGCCTAGTATTAGAACGCATGAATGAAAGGTTTGTTCAGATACAACGAGCACCTTTTGGAGAATAAAGGCATTTCTACAGCAGGTCGATTGAAACTAAAGTATTAATATATTCTAGACAAGCAGATCAAGTCGCTCCCAAGGAGCAATTGGTCACTGATTCAGGCTGTATATTCATCAGAAGAAGTCAGACACCCAGCCCTCCATAATTTTGCATGATTTAAAGGATAATTAAAACAGAGACACCGAATAAGATAGGCACCAATCTGCCAACCTGCATATGCATGTAACTAATTGGAGAATTCAGAAACAGCATTCACTTTATGGTGTCTAATCTGTGTCTTTAAGCAAACATAATTGCAGATTATATATATGTCGTAACTTATAAAGGATATTTCAATTCTATTTAAATATCTTCAATTACCATCAATAAATAATAGAGTTTAATAATCAAGTGGATTAGCCTTGAAGATTACTCTTAAAGTATATCATTTTAAATCATCGGTCTTAGGCCCTTTTGAATATCTTGATTTAGAAGATTAAGAACAAAGGTTATAATAATTCAATAAGGGGACATCACAAGTGGTATCAGAGCTGGTCAAACTTGCCAGTCTGTGAAGATTGATGAGTGAAAGAGAAAGGAGATACTACAATAGAGAAATAAAGAAATTGTGGGAACTTGCCTGAGCTCCTGAAGGAAGAATAACATCCAACATCTTAGGCATTCACAATAATTCCAAGTCTAAGGAACAAGGAAACAGTAATATGGATAGAGACTTCAATGATTGTATGGACCCATTTATGGCCGAACAAAGGACTACCCAACAAAAGATGACACAAATGTTGGACACCTTAGCACAAATCGTTATAAACACTAACAAGATCAACCAAATGGGCAATAATAGAGGAAGTGAGGAAAATTCAAGCAATAATAGAACCCCAAGTCAACATGTTCCTACAACCAATTCTAGACCTATGGTTCCTACCTTCCCACCTAGAATTGATCAACAAGGAGGAAATGAACCAACGTTGGTAGAATTACAAGAACAATTCCGCCAAGATTGGTTAGACGGAGGATTGCAAACACATATGTCCTTAAAAGACTATATGGACACAAGAATGAAGCATCTACCTAACAAGGGAAACTGAAATATTCCCTATAGATATTTTCCCCATTTTTTTTCCCAAATGTTCTACAAAAATTTTAACAAACAATTTGCATGCAAAACTGATTTCAATTTATCCAATAACTTGTAAACAAATTTCAATGTAAACAGTTTTAGAACAAGATCTGAAATTACATATGAATATTGCCTTCCAAATCTTTAGTAGAATAACAACAGAAAGAGAAGTATCAATTTGAAGCTCAAAGTCAAACACCTTAGTAATATCTCCAACAGACAATGGGTTTTCATCCATTGCCTCCAAGCTCGAGGGTTTCCGTCCTCAGACCTATTGAAAGCCAAAGCTTCCCAAAATTCTCCAAGAGAATATAATAATCAAGCATATTGAAAATGAGCCTTTGCAACACTTTTTTTATAAGCTTCTCATAAGAGCTCATTCACACTTTTGACCAATGTGGGATAAAACATAAACTTCCTTTTTGCCTTTTTGATGCTTCATGTATTTTAAAATAAGGGGCCCCTTTTACTATTCATTTTCCCACTCAACTTTAGGCTCACATTAATACAGTTAAATGATTGGCTTTAACTTTATAATTTAAACTTTATTAATGCAAAGACGAATTAAACCAATGGAACTGAAGTCATCTGACAATAATAACCAAACTTCCATTGAAAAGGCACTGTCACTGGAGATCATGGCCCACCTAATGAATTACTATTAACATCATTAATGACTTACTGAAAATAGTAAGTATACCAAAACTGCCTCTAGACGCCCCAAATTGACGTGCAACGAAAATTGCCTAGGCCAAAAAACCTCAAGATTCCTTAAAAGCCCTAGTTAGCCTACAAAACTAAGGAGAAATAGGCTAACGACAACATCATACCATGCGAGCTAAAAAAGGGGACATTACAGTCCTCCCTTCCTGAGATTGCTTGCCCTCAAGCAAACATCAACAAACCTGTTGCTCCACCCTGATAAAAACACCATACACCACAAACTGTGAAGCAACAACATGCACATGCAACAATACTCCTCAGTGAACCCAGACTAGAATCCTGATGCAGACAAAGGATCCCTCAACATACTAGAGAGTGTCTAACATAAAATACCTGGATCCCAAATCTAGAATAGAAGTCTGCTATGAAAAACACCCTCAAACTTCCACTGCTCAAATCTGATCTTCACTTCACCATGCTACAGATAGTGAAGCAACCCACTGGGACCCATCCAATACACAGTGCCAAACCTGTCATCGCCTGGATCCCAAAAATACCGAACCTCACATCCATCCGTCATGCAGAGATAAGAACATCTGGAAGCGTCTGTAACACAATATCTCTCTACAACTATGGCTAAACTCCCATGGATGTGATAACTAACCAAGCCATCATGCCCACTGCCACTACAACCTTCTGGAAGCCCTATCTCCCATTGAAACCCAAAAGTGGCAGACTCTGTCAGGTACTCACCAGCATGATGGTAGTCTGTCGTTTGATCCTGCAAGTAATCCCTTGCAAACAACTGAGTTGAATATTTGCAACCTCTAGTCTCATCTTTTGAAGATGGTAACATTGAGCACAAAAATGACTGGCTTCCCTCGGCCGCACAAAGAGAATCATCATGTGTACAAGAATTTTTTATTGAATACAAATCATGTATAGGTGGATCAGAGGCAAAACTGTAAGTACTCCTCACCGTGGACACATTGTAAAACTCCTCCGTGAGCCCTATTTGGAATCCTGATGCACTGTAATGATCCCAAACACTACGATTATCGCTCAACCCTAAACTAGTATCAAGAGTGTGATCGACTTCCAACTCGAAGAGTAGATTATCATAGATCAATCCACCATCAAACTCAAATAATGGATTATTCACAAACTGCACAATCACTCCATGCTGATCTGAAGCATCCATCTCTGAATTCTCGGAACAATAAATCGAATTGTACTCCTGATTTGGCTCAACAAACTGTCGATCATAATCAACTGCATGGGATGAAATGACTGATTTGCTTCCAAGGGAGGGAAACAAATCAACATAGGAATCAATCTCCCAATTAGATGATACTCTGCATATCTCCTGTGAAGATGGAGTAGTGTCGTGAGTTGTCACACAACTCTTTGGTGAATCGTCTACAATGTCACAAGAGCTATCAATAATCTTCCCTGCATCACCTATCATGGGACTAACCTCAGGAGAATCGGATGCAACATGTGGTTCTCTGCAACTCTCAACCAATGCACTCATCCCATCTATATCAACTGCACCTGTAACCATGATGGATTTAACCACATCCTCAACCTGCTCACAACCAAAATCCGTGGATACATGCTCCTCACCAACTGCTTGCATGGAAACTTGAACTATATTTGAAGATGGTGAAGACTGTGCCAAACTCAACTCCACGGTAAGCTCCTCTATCCATGACTGTGACTCCTGAAGGGCCGACTGGGCGCTGTTCAACAAGCCCATAGTCACCTCAAGCTCATGAGTGAGCTCATCCTCCTCTTTCTTTCCCTTCAATGCCTTATGACAGATGCAATCCCACTCGAGAAGATAATCTATGTCCGCAAGTAGTTGTAGGTAATTTTTCTTCATTACTCCAATTGCTTCTCGAAGTGCATGAAACTCTACAAGGGAAAGACCACTATCTCCCTGCTCATTTGTCACAGGAGTACTCCAACCATGAAGGGCCAACATCTAATGAGCAACACCAAAATGCTCTATGGTTGTGGCAATCATACTGTCGTTCGCCTTTAGTTGCCCTACCAAATGATGAGGACCTTGGAACTTATCACCCCCATACAAGTTTTATGATTTAGAGTATGCACTATGATATGAGGTTGAATCATCATTGCTCACTATCCGATAAGCAGCATCATGACTGTAATCAGCTGCTATGTACCTCAAAGGATGGCTCAACTGGCAGGGTAGAAGTTGTTGTTTTGACCATATCTTCACAAACTTTCGCTACAAAAGCAACTGCATGTCCATCCAAATCACGATCCTAGGATTCATTTCCATTAAATAAATTTGTTGATTGGAATTCTATGGTCTGATTTGAAAAATCAAGCTCGTGGTGGCATAAATCCTTCTCACACAATGCATCATTAATACTCAAACCTTGAGTATCTACCTTATGATCGCCCAAAGAAACCACGCCATTGCTATCCAAATCACTAATACGATCTATGCTAGCCTCTTGAGAAACCTCTTGCAAGTACGATGTAGACAAATCATTTCCCAAGGCTGTACTAATGTCTCCTTGAGTCAAATCAGCATGTCTATCAAATTCATCATATAAATTTTTGCATACCTCATCTGAACTTGAAGACACTAAATCGTTCTCATGAAGAGTTGTATCAACCATATGTGAAGATACTCTATCCATTCCATGTATGAACAATTCATGAGCTATTGTGTGATATTCCTTCCTTGCATGCTCAGTCTTGTGGCAAAGTTTCAGGTGTATGTCCATGTAGTCCTTGAAAGGAAGATTCTTCTTAACATATTGAGGAAGAATGCTATACCCCTCAAACATGCTAATCACCATTGCTTCTTTGTCTTGTGGTGTTGGACCTTTGCTAGAAGAATGTGAAGAAGATCCTTCGGAAAGTCCAAACTTTGAAAGTGAATCATCTAAACGCTGCAAATTACGTATGACTTTGTATTGTGTTTGTTCAATTTCTTTCCATGCCTATTTATAGTTAAACAATTTTGCCATGATGACATTTTTCCACTGTATATATTTCAGCCTATAGTATCCCTTGATAAATCTGACCCTGGTTTGCTGATTAAAAACTTCAAGGAATATTGTCAAACACTTGAGCTGCAATTGTGTAATTGCGGGTATTTGATTTTCTATTTGTGTTCTCAATTGCATATAACGATTTGCATAATCTAGAATGACTCATATGAAGCTATTCAAATGTCTGTTGTGAGATGTAGATACAATGCAATTGTGCTTTTGGTATTTTCAGTGCAATAAATAAAGGACTTATGCAAACTTTCAGTTACAGTATACTGACATTTCATCATACAATTACCATGCAACTCAGAACTTCTTTTATATTGTTTGCAATCTTGGATTCAATTTAGTATGCCTTTACAGTCTACCCTTTATGTGCTAATGGTCCTACAAGATGATGCAAACTATATTGTTGACAGTGACCACCTGATAATGCAAAGACTGTTGTGAAAGCAGCAACCTCCCAATTGAGATTATAATTGCAAATCTTATAATGACACTGCCTCTGTATGACAGAGATCTGTCCACAGACCAGCTAAGTAGGAAATGCAAATGTAATATCTGATTTCTCAACTGAATATACATGCAAATGTAAAACTACAGTCATGAGACATTCTGTCAAACAACTCATATGCAAACCTATTACAATTCCAATATCATTTTTGCTGTTAGGACTGTGACTGGGAATGATGGTACAATGCAATTTATATATTTCCTCATATGACATGAACTGCAGACTGCTAGTTTGTCAGCAACTTCTACAAGCTAACAACCAGAGACTCTATAAAGGATGCTATTACAATGACAACAGCCAAATTGGATTTTATGTCCAACTTGGACTCCCACACAAGTCTAAGATTTGTAGGCAGCAACTGGGAAGCGGTTTTGGATTGGAGACTCAACTCGTCATGTCTATTAGACTTGGACCACCCTCCAAAGGCCACAAAACTTCTTCGGAATGAAGCGTATCATCTTCTTGAGCAAAATTCCTTCTCAAAATTAGCTAACTCCTTTCTCAAAAGGCTCACGACTTTCTAATCAATACTCAATGGCGGCAGCTAGAAAGGTTGCCACTCCTGTGTTTTAATATTGAAGACAAAAATTGGTGGCAGTTACAATATTCCCATGGATTTGTCTTAATCAGAAATTTGTCTCTTTCAGCCATAGTGATTTACAATATATCACCCAACCATCGATTGCAATAACAAGTGCGACTTTTTCCAGAATTAAGTCATCCCAATCACTTGATAATTTTCGGCACTAGCAAATCTTGCGTCGCCCTTTATTGCATTCACAAATTCGTCTTCAATGAAGAATGATTCAATAATACCAAACATTCAATTTGTCTTTTGCAAGCAGGACCCGATGAAGATTATAATAACATTCAGGTGATGTCTTCTACTTGGCCGCTGAATAAAGGCAAACATTGTTTGACTTTAATTTAGCCCCAATTTTATATTTGTTTCTTGCATATTTGAGTTGAATTCTTAAGCAGCTCCCATGAATTGCAAGCTTATAAATATTAAAGCTTCATCCAGAAGATGATTTATATTTGCTTTGTTTCCTCAAGCAACTCCCGACTGGTGGAAGTGATTCCTCTCTTTTTGTCTTATCTGCACATAAAATCATCTGAAAATGTCCAAGAATGAAGTCGTCTCTTGTCTTTTAGTGTTTGTCACGACTCAGCGAAAGTCACGACTTCAAGATTAAATCGTTCCTTGGAAGATTGATTTGCTGCGCCCAGTTAATGACGATTTTGCTTTTGTCTTTTCCCAAGACGGCTTAATAGATTGTCTTTTCTATTTAGAGCAAGCAAGCTAAGAGCTCTCGAATTCCCAAATGGACTTCCCAAATTATTTGCACCTTTCTGAAGCAAACACCGACCTAGCATTCGATAGTTACCTTAATTTGTCCTTTTCTGTAATTTGACTTCTTTTGCAATTTCGTTCTTCCTGCAGAATCTTGTCTCCGATAAACAATTCGATAATATTTTCTTGTCCTATCTGGCGCTATTTCTTTTGAAGACTCAGCTTTTTCTTTTTGCAAATGTTGAGTGAGTTGGGTGCCTACCACGTAATTAGATTTTCACTTCTGCATCAACCCTCAGAAATATTTGAGCAAGCAAACAGTGAACTAGGTCAATATTTTAATATTTAGATTGCACCCTCAGAGATTCCCAACAAATCAAAACTCCTTATGTTTTCCAAATTTCTGCAAACTGTCCTGTCACTTGTAAAGACCTCATAGGCTAGGCAGGATTTTTATCTCTGATAACACTAAAATATTCCCTATAGATATTTGCCAAATTTTTTTTCCCAAATGTTCCACATAAATTTTAACAAACAATTTGCATGCAAAACTAATTTCAATTTATCCAATAACTTGCAAACAAATTTCAATGTAAACAGTTTTAGAACAAAATCTGAATATACATATGAATATTGCCTTTCAAATCTTTAGTAGAATAACAACAAAAAGAGAAGTATGAATTTGAAACACAAAGTGAGACACCTGAGTAATATCTCCAACAACTACCTCCAAGCTCGAGGGTTTCCATCCTCAGACCTGCTGAAAGCCAAAGCTTCCCAGAATTCTCCAAGAGAATATAATAATCAAGCATAAACCAAGCATGCCGGAAATGAGCCCTTGCAACACTTTTTATAAGCTTCTCATAAGAGTTCATTCACACTTTTGACCAATGAGGGGTAAAACATAAACTTCCTTTCTACCTTTTTGATGTTTCATGTATTTTAAAATAAGGCGCCCCTTTTACTATTCATTTTCCCACTTAACTTTAGGCTCACATTAATAAAGTTAAATGATTGGCTTTAACTTTATAATTTAAACTTTATTAATGCAAAGACGAATTAAACCAATGGAATTGAAGTCATCTAATGATAATAACCAAACTTCCATTGAAAAGGCACTATCACTGGAGATGATGGTCCACCTGATGAATAACTATTAACAACATTAATGACTTACTAAAAATAGTAATTATACCAAAACTGCCTCCAGACGCCCCGGATTGACCTGCAACGAAAATTGCCTAGGCCAAAAATCCCCAAGATTCCTTAAAAGCCCTGGTTAGCCTACAGAACCAAGGAGAAATAGGCTAATGGCAACATCATACCGTGTGAGCTGAGAAAGGGGACATTACAGAAACATAGACCATAATAATGACCCAAGAAGGAAAATTGGTCAACTTCACTTACCATACTTTGATGGTTTGGGAAAGATCACAGCATGATCATGGGTACAAAAGGTTTGAAGAGCACAAAGATTTACTGAGAGGGGGCAGGGGGGTGGAGGGGGTGAATCAGTAAATCTATGCCAACTTTCACCCTTTACAAACTTTTCAACAACTCTAAACTTTTATCAACAACAATCTTTATCAACTTCAAATTCTTAACACAAATCAACTATACAAGAATATCTCCATATGAACAAGTTGACACCAATATTTTACGTGGAAACCCTTACGGGATAAAACCACGGTACAAACAATGTACTTTGTGAATTATATATGCTTTTACAATAAATGTAGGCACTAACCTACTTGAATGACCAAAATATGTAGTTTAGTAGGCACCAACCTACAAAGAGCACCAACCCTTGATCCTAATTTAGTAGGCACCAACCTACAAGGAGCATCAACCCCTAAAACTGATTTAGTAGGCACCAACCTACAAGGAGCATCAACCCCTACTTGCCAAGCACCAACTTAGCAAAGATTATAATTTGAATGAATAGTGTTCCACCTTTAATGTTGCTTCCTCAACGGATGATGGACTTTACAATCTTCCTCTTCTTGAATTTATCCTTCTCGAATGATGTTCATATAAATCAGCATATGATGAATTTACTTTATAGATCTACCTCTTATATTCTCCTCATACAAATTTGCACAAACTCCTCTAGGACTGTCCTTGAATTATCTTCACAAATCAGCAATCATCTCTTCATAAATCTGCTCAACATGTAAATATATCTTCACAAAACTCTGCTCCAATCTGCATATATTTCTCTTTGCCTCTGCACGAACTCTTCACAGAATTGAAACAAGTTCTTTCAAATCGGTCTTCTCAACTCAAACTTCAGATAATATTCACTTTATACTTGATAGTGTTGCTCTTCCTCTCTATACTTAGACAATATTCATTCAATCCTTCTTATATTGATCTGCAGATGGTATTTATTTATACTCAACACAGATAATATTCAACAAAATCCCATCACGGATGATATATCCTTTGTTCCTCTACAAAACTCCAACACTCTACACACCTGATTGTATTTTAATGATATGGCATTTATTCCACACAACACTGCACACATCAACAACACACTACAATCTGACTTCAAACGATGTTCATTGTTTTCCACATACAGCACAAATTCGTGTTTTGATAATATATCGGTTATTCCACACGCCACACCCTCCTATTAAAACTGGAATGAATTCCTTACATATATGCTGCTCATACACTTGCAACCCTTTGTGAGGGGTTGCGTTGTTAGAAATCCGTCTTCTCAAGAGATTCGCATCATTTCAAATCACCAATTGCACCATTTCATTCACTACCTTTTTTATCTTTAACTTTTGATTAAAAAGACCAATAGTTTTCTTTCATAAAGTTGCATCACTTTTAATTACTTTTACCAATGGATAAAAAGAATCGCATTTCTTCATTAAAATCTGTTTTAGCATTAAACAAATACTCACCCATCGCTTCACATAATCACATGTTTGCCGCTTAACAAATGTGGAAATAGCTTTTATGAGATAGACTTCCACTTCTGATAGTCTCCTAAAAACTCCTGACACCTTCAAGTGCGAACAACTACTCAGATACGCATTGTTTAGAATGAGTGGTGCCATATTCAAATGTATTGTTGTATTTATTAATTTGTTCTTATTCCAAACAATCTTTCATTACGATGCTTCTCTATACCCATCTTAAAGATATTTTCTTTAACGTTTGACTTAAATGCAACGTATATTGTCTTCAACGTATACACAGGTATTAAGCAGCTTCAACGTCTATTTTTTTTTTTTAATAAAGACGTGTCTGTTTGTTAACAACAGATACATTGTGATGTCCTCAAAAACAGATTTGTTATCTTTAATCCTTTTTAACACAATCGAATAGATTAATCATAAAGTCATATTCAGCGATTTCCTTTAGATGATCATTGTCCTCAATTGGCTCATAGTCTATGTTGTATTTTTCCACATCATTTTGAATATGCATCATTTAGGATATCGTTCTCACAGATATATAGTGTTCCAATGATTTTAATGAAAACTGTGATTGGTGTAACAGTTATATCTACAACAACCGATCTGATTTTGCTTTTCCCTTTTTTGATCTTTATACGTATACTATACATACTCTTTTCTATTTTCTAAATCTGCGCATAAGTTCTTCATAAGGTTTTTTATCCCTGTTCACATATTTGCCTTGTATATGTATAAGCTTGTTCAATGTCTTTATCCTTTATGATCTCAATGACAACTTCCAACTGTCTCAACTTGAGCACCTTTGACATCAATGACAATATATCCAACAATCTCCCCCTTTGTCATTGATGGCAACTTATCTTTTTGTCATTTCTTCTAACTCTCCCCCATTCTACTTCTCTCCCCCTTTGACATCAATGGCAAAGGAACTTCCAACAATGACTTGCTTTTTTTGTTCCATGGAGCTACAAGATACTGTGTATAGCTCCCCCTGAATGTATGCTCCCATCTACTAATACTCATCTTCCTCTTTTCATTCCTTGTCTTCTAAAATAATTTTTTTCTTTATTGAAGCTTCTTAATTTTGACATCAATACAATTTCCAACAATTGAGGTCAATACATTATCTTCATTAGATTGACAATCCACAAGTGGATTTCTCTCTTCAAGATTTCGAGGTACTTCATTTTTTTAGTTATCTTTTCCATGGGGCTGAAAGATAGTGTCAACTTAGCTCCCCCTTAACTCATGCTTCAGTAAATCTTTGAGCTCTGATACCAATTGAAGAGCACAAAGATTTACTGAGAGGGGGAGGGCAGGGGGGCGGTGGGTGAATCAGTAAATCTATGCCAACTTTCACCCTTTACAAACTTTTCAACTCCTCTAAACTTTTATCAACAACAATCTTTATCAACTTCAAATTCTTAACACAAATCAACTATACAAGAATATCTCAATATGAACAAGTTGACACCAATATTTTACGTGGAAACCCTTATGGGATAAAACCACGGTACAAACAATGTACTTTGTGAATTATATATGCTTTTACAATAAATGTAGGCACCAACCTACTTGAATCACCAAAATATGTAGTTTAGTAGGCACCAACCTACAAAGAGCACCAACCCTTGATCCTGATTTAGTAGGCACCAACCTACAAGGAGCATCAACCCCTAAAACTGATTTAGTAGGCACCAACCTACAAGGAGCATCAACCCCTACTTGCCAAGCACCAACTTAGCAAAGATTATAATTTGAATGAATAGTGTTCCACCTTTAATGTTCCTTCCTCAACAGATGATGGACTTTACAATCTTCCTCTTCTTGAATTTATCCTTCTTGAATGATGTTCATATAAATCAGCATATGATGAATTTACTTTATAGATCTGCCTCTTATATTCTCCTCATACAAATTTGCACAAAGTCCTCTAGGACTGCCCTTGAATTATCTTCACAAATCAGCAATCATCTCTTCATAAATCTGCTCAACATGTAAATATATCTTCACAAAACTCTGCTCCAATCTGCATATATTTCTCTTTGCCTTTGAACGAACTCTTCACAGAATTGAAACAAGTTCTTCTTTCAAATCGGTCTTCTCAACTCAAACTTCAGATAATATTCACTTTATACTTGATAGTGTTGCTCTTCCTCTCTATGCTCAGACAATATTCATTCAATCCTTCTTATATTGATCTGCAGATGGTATTTATTTATACTCAACACAGATAATATTCAACAAAATCCCATCACGGATGATATATCCTTTGTTCCTCTACAAAACTCCAACACTCTACACACCTGATTGTATTTTAATGATATGGCATTTATTCCACACAACACTGCACACATCAACAACACACTACAATCTTACTTCAAACAATGTTCATTGTTTTCCACATACAGCACAAATTCGTGTTTTGATAATATATCGGTTATTCCACACGCCACACCTTCCTATTAAAACTGGAATGAATTCCTTACATGTATGCTGTTCATACACTTGCAACCCTTTGTGAGGGGTTGCGTTGTTAGAAATCCGTCTTCTCAAGAGAGTCGCATCATTTCAAATCACCAATTGCACCATTTCATTCACTGCCTTTTTTATCTTTAACTTTTGATTAAAAAAACCAATAGTTTTCTTTCATAAAGTCACATCACTTTTAATTACTTTTACCAATGGATAAAAAGAATCACACTTCTTCATTAAAATCTGTTTTAACATTAAAGAAATACTCACCCAGTGCTTCACATAATCACATGTTTGCTGCTTAACAAATATGGAAATAGCTTTTATGAGATAGACTTCCATTTCCGATAGTCTCTCACAAACTCCGGACACCTTCAAGTGTGAATAACTACTCAGATACGCATTGTTTAGAACAAGTGGCGCCATATTCAAATGTATTGTTGTATTTATTAATTTGTTCTTATTCCAAACAATCTTTCATTACGATGCTTCTCTATACCCGTCTTAAAGATATTTTCTTTAACGTTTGACTTCAACGCAATGTTATCATGGAATCTAGCAGTGCTTGTTCCACGGATAACCCCCCTACGAAACTTGTCCGTTTCCTAGGATTCGTGAAGTTCAAGTACGCATAACGAAGTGATTTTCAAGCCACCTTGAAATGCGTTCCAAAGCCTCGAATAGTCAATTCGAGCATTCCCCCATGTTCGCCTCGCGAAGACCTTCGAAACGAGCCCCTTCGCGAAGTCTCAGTGTTCGTACTTAGCTAATTGCGAAAAATGCAATTGCACTGAAAAAGTGCGCTCCTGCTCTTAAGCCAAAATTTGGCTAAGTATGAAAAGTGCAAGGGCGCCTTTGCATGAAAGTGAACTTTCTAAAAAAATGTAATAGCGCTGAATTTTAGCGCTATTACACTTTTTCCTGACACTTAAACTTTTTCTGGCTCTGGCGTGTTTCTTCATGATTTTCGCATTTTTCATCAATCGTGTCACTTTTCGTGCCTAAATTTATTGCTCGACTTGAATTAGGTTTTCGATTTTCTCTTTTACTTAAAAGTGTTTTATTTCGCCATTTTCATTGTAAATTTATCCTTTAGTATTTTGCAACGAAGTGCTGCCCTTTTTGAAGCAAAATTGTGAAACTTTGCGTTCATGCTTTGTGAATGGAATTCGATCAATAAAGAAGAAGATTGCAAGCCAAACTTTGCGTTGGATTCAATACTTTTATGAATTGATCTTATTTGGTGGTAATTAGGTGATGAAATCTGAAGGACTCTAAGTGATTTGTGTAAACTTTGTGTTGCATCTATTATTTAGATTTGCATTTGTGTTTTTGTTTATCTTTCGGTTGAATAATCTACAAGACTTTGTGCTTGTAATTGTTCATGCTCTTTGATAATTTGGTTGGATGATCTACAAGACTTTGCGCTTGTAATTGTTCATGCTGTTCAAGGAATTGCTGCGTCTAAGAAGACTTTGAGCTTCTAACGTGACAAATGATACACTCTTCACAGATCCACCATTGATAAAGCTACGGAACGACTTTGTGCCTTCGTGAGCTTTCCCTTTTACTTTATTCGTTTATTGTTAATTACTTCTGGTATCTCTACGCTTTGCTTTGACAAGATAGAGGTATTGGTATTACTGCTCGTTGTTAGTTTAAGGTTATTAAGAATTGTGAACTTCCAACAGTGAAGCATTGTAAACATCTTCTCTGAAAAAAGAGAGAAGGATGAATGTAACATACCCCCCCCCACTTCGTAAGTTTTGTGTACATTTTGTAATTACTTGTTTGTTTTACTATCGCTTCTGTCAGCAGTAAGAAGGGTGCCTCCCCTTTCCGAGAGGAGAGATTCATATCTCACATAGCTGTGGCTGAAGTCCAAGTTGTGTAATCTATCGAAAAGCTGATTACATAATTTTCACCCAACACGCAACATATATTGTCTTCAATGTATACACAAATATTAAGCAGCTTCAACGTCTTTTATTATTTTTTTAATAAAGACGTGTGTGTTTGTTAACAACATATATATTGTGACGTCCTCAAAAACAGAATTGTTATCTTTAATCCTTTTTAACACAATCAAATAGATTAATCATAAAGTCATATTCAGCGATTTCCTTTAGATGATCATCGTCCTCAATTGGCTCATAGTCTATGTCGTATTTTTCCACATCATTTTGAATATGCATCATTTAGGATATTGTTCTCTTTGCTTAGACTGAATCACAGATATATAGTGTTCCAATGATTTGACCGAAACTATGATTGGTGTAACAGTTATATCTACAATAACCGATCTGATTTTGCTTTTCCCTTTTTTGATCTGCATACGTATACTGTACATACTCTTTTCTATTTTCTGAATCTGCGCATAAGTTCTTCATAAGGTTTTTATCCCTATTCACATATTTTCCTTGTGTCTGACATGTATAAGCTTGTTCAATGTCTTTATCCTTTATGATCTCAATGACAACATCCAACTGTCTCAACTTGAGCACCTTTGACATCAATGACAATATATCCAACAAGGTTGACATGTACTTCCAACTCAATCCCATGTTGGAGAATGAAGCAATCAAGTATATCGCCTTACATCTAGTCGGCGTGGCACATGAATGGTGATACCATGGCATGGTTACCTTAGGCCATGATCAAATCACTCCGTACATGGAATTCACAAAGAAGCTCATAGAGAGGTTCGACAACAAGGACCCTGAGCTCCATTTGAAGGAGTTGGCACAATGAAAGCAAGATGGGAACATTGACAAATTTATTGCAAACTTTCAAAGGCTTTCTATGTTGGTCATTGACATCTCCAAGAGAAGATTGGTTGTCCTATTCATGGATGGCCTAATGGATCCTTTAAGGGGTTGGGTCAAAGTCCTCAACCCTAATACACTTCAAGAAGCCATTAAAAAGGCTAGAGATATGGATTTAGTGCTACAAGGAACAAGGTAATATTTAAAGGGTCCTCATCCCAAAAGGATAAGCCAAAGCCACCTATCTCCAGAGAATGGCCAAGAACAAGACTGGATGAAGAAACTAGGTAGGAGTTGAGAAGGAAGAAACTTTGCTATACATGCAAAGAACTGTGGGCACCGGGACATAGATGCATGAGGAAAGGAAAGGTCCATTACATAGACGTCATACTTGCCAGTGAGGAAGAGGATAAATCTGATGTAAGTTGTGAGAAAAATGAAGTAGAGGAAGAACCACCAAAAGTGGAAGAACCTACACCTAAAGAAAGGAAGGATGGTATAATTGCCACCATGACAGGAACTCCAAGATTCAATTCCTTTAGAGTTCGTGGGGTATCGCAAGGGCAAAAGATAACGGTATTGATCGATAGCAGAGCTACTCACAACTTTATTGATTCAACATTAGTAGCCAAGAGAGGAATCCAAACGGTTGAGCACGAAGGATTTAGTGTGATGGTGGCAGATGGTACCAAATATGTTGTTCAACCAAGGTACCGAAATTGAAGATTACAATTGGCGACTACACCGTCATGATGACTTTTATGTTGTAGAGTTGGGAGAGACTAATGCAATACTTGGAATTCAATGTATGATGTCGATTGGTAAGTATTCACAAAACTTTCAAACTATGGAATTTAAATTCAAAGCGGATGGTAAGAAGGTGGCATTGAATGGACTATCCGATGGAGTCCCCCCGAGTTGTTTCGACCAAAAAAGATGAAAAGCATGTTTAGGCATGGGGATATAGCATGGGCTGCACAATGTCTTGTCCTTCCCAAATCATGAAGCAAGCCTAAGCAGCACCATGATGATTTACAACCTATCTTGGACAAGCATAGTCTCATTTTTGGGGATATTCCACCAAGAAGACCCTCATAGGGGATTTGAACACACTATGGAATTGGAAGAAGGTGCCAAACTAGTTATCACCACACCATATAGGCACCCCAAAAGATTCAAGGATGAAATAGAGAAGTGCATAAAGGAGCTACTAGAAATGGGTCATATAAGACCTAGTTCTTGTCCATTTGCATCTTTTGTGGTGCTAGTCAAGAAAAAAGATGGAAGCTTACGAATGTGCATTGACTATAGAGCACTCAATAAGAAGACAATCAAGAACCCCTACCCCATACCTCAGATTGATGAGTTGATAGATGGATTTCATGGTGTTGTATACTTTTCTAAGATTGACTTGTGTTCAATGCACCACCAAATAAGAGTAAGAGAAGAGGATGTGCATAAGACAACTTTTCGTTGTCACTATCGTCACTATGAATTTTTGGTTATGCCTTTTGGCTTAACCAATGCACCCACCACCTTTCAATCTTGCATGAACCACATATTCAGGAGGCAATCACGAAAGTTCTTGCTAGTGTTCTTTGATGATATACTCATTTATAGCAAGACATGGGAAGATCACTTGAAGCACTTGGACGAAATATCCAAAATCTTATATTTGGGGCACATTATTAGTGCTAAGGGAGTACAACGACACCAAGAAAAGATCCAGGCCATCCTAGATTGGCCCTCACCAAAGACCCTCACTGAATTACGTGGCTTCTATGGGCTATGTAGTTATTATAGAAGATTTGTAAAAGGGTTTTTCCCAACTTGGGGCTCCCTTAACAAGCCTCACCAAGAAAGGAGCATTCAAATGGTCTAATAATGCACAAGTGTTCGATAAGTTGAAGGAGAGTATGAGTAGTTTCCTAGTCCTTTCCCTACCAGATTTCAACCAACCGTTCGTGCTAGAGTGTGTTGCGTTAGGAGAAAGGATTGGTGTAGTACTAATGCAAAATGGACACCCTATTGCCTTCGAAAGTAGGAAGTTGAAAGATAATGAAAGACTATACCCCACATATGACAAAGAAATGCTTGATATAATGCATGCATTAGCTAAATTTCGACAATACTTGGTTGGTGGAAATTATTTTGTAAGGACAGACCATAATAGCTTGAAGTATTTCTTGGAGCAAAGCAATCTCAACGACTGGCAATAAAAATGGGTTAGAAAAATCCAAGCTTACGATTTTGATATTGAATACATTAAGGGGAAAAGAAACATAGTGGTTGAAGCCCTATCCCGAAACCCACTATTTGCTCACAATCCAAAGTCTACTGATTGGAAGGCACAATTAATAGTAGAGTGTATAAAGAATACTTTTGCAAGCAAACTATTCGAGGGAAAAGTACAAAATGATCAATACAAGGTAATAGATAACATCAACTATTACAAGGATCGTGTCTAGTTAGTTCCATAATCAAAACTAAAAGAAAAAATCTTGAAGGCCATTCATGAGACCCCATTGGTGGGCCACCCTAGGTACTTTAAGACCTACAAGCAAGTCAGGGAAAGGTTCACTTGCAAAGGCCTTAAGAATGATGTCCTTCAATTTGTGAGAGAATGCACTACATGTCAGCAAAACAAGGCAGAACATACCTAGCTCATCGGATTGTTACAAACCCTTACCATTTTGGATAAAAAATGGGAAAGCATTTCAATGGACTTTATCACTGGGCTCTCTAAAGTACATGGCAAAGATTGTATCTATGTGGTTGTAGATCGATTAACCAAGTATGCCCACATTTTTCGCCATCTTTTTTGAGCATAAAGCCCCTCAAGTTGTTGAACTATTCTTCAAAGAAGTATTTAGACTCCACGGGCTTCCCAAAAACATAGTAAGGGACCATTATAGTAGATTTCTAACCATCTTTTGGACAAAACTATTCAAGCTTTGAGGCACAAAGTTGACCCCAAGTACCAGCTATCACCCACAAACAAATGGGCAAACTGAAATTGTGAATAAATGGGTTGAAGACTACTTACATAACTATGTGGTAGGATAGCAAAAGGCATTGATTAAGTGGCTTCATTTGGGAGAATATTGCTACAACACCACTTACCACATGTCAATTGATATGATATCGTTCAAAGTGTTGTATGGGTACGATGTAACATGCTTCTTAGACTTGGCCTTTGGAGAAAGTAAGGCACCCAAGGCCAAAGAGTGGGTCCAAGAATGCCAAGATATCCTTAAATCCCTTAAAAATAATTTACACTATGCCCAAAACCAACAAAAATCTATGCGGATAAGCACAGGGTTGAGCAAAGTTTTGAGGTTGGTGATTTGGTCTATCTTCGCCTACAACCATACTGACAGTCATCCCTGAAGAGAAGTGGTGCCGAAAAGCTAAAACCTCAGTTTTATGGACCTTACAAGGTGATCAAACGATTAGGGGAGGTGGCATATGAATTGGAACTCCCAGAAAACAGTAAGATACATAATGTATTCCATATATCATGCCTTAAGAAGCCATTAGGACAGCAAATTAAGCCTTCCACTGAACTTCTACCCTTGAATGAAGAAGGCAAGTTGGTTTTGATCCCCAATAAAATGATCGACACAAGGGAAAGAAGATTAAGGAATAGAGTCATGAAAGAATATCTCATGCAATGGAAAGGATTACCTAGCGAAGATGCTACGTGGGAGAATGATCAAGTCTTCCAACATCTTAACCTATGTGAAATATCCCCCCTAGTTTTTTCCCAATTTTTTTTGCACATAAACTTCACCTATTAGTGTTAGCCAATGAAAGATTACAAACTTGGAGCCAATGAAAGGTGAGAGTATACGGTGTAAGGGGATTTGATAATAATATGAAGTGCTGAAAGTGCAATAAGTTATTGGCGGAAAGCCAGCCAATAGAGAAAATGTAAATGCTTAGGCGGCAAGGCAGCCTCTTCCACTTTTCAGCGGACTATAGGAAAAGTAAATGAAAGTAAAATGCTTGGTGGAATAGCCTGCCACTTCCACTTTTCAGCAGGTAACAAAATGTAAATCAAAACTCAACCACTTCTACAGTGGGAGTGAAATACAAATACTGAAATGAAAGAGCTGATTAGTACTACTAGATCAGTGATTACAAAATGTTATCTAACATAGTATGTCAAGTGTGAAACAAACAACAGTGAAACCTAATTTTTAGGTAATCATCTCAAAACACTACAAAGACGAGGCATCATGAAAATATGAAGAAATGACAAAGACACCAAATCTGATATAAAGGGGCAGTGTTCTGATTTTTCTGATTAGCAAGCCTAGATCATCTTCAAACGCTCGTAACTCCCTCCATACTCCTTAGAATGACCCCAAACTGATTGCAAATGAAGCCTATGGGCTAGGCATCCAAGATCATGAAGCAAGCCGCCACCAAATGTCCGGTACGCAAACCGAAGCACTGGTGGCCAAGGAGCACAACCCCCAAGGAGGGTGACCAGCAACCATAAATCAGATTCAACTTCAAAAATCACAAGATTCTAGGCAAGGGGGCACCCAGAAGCAAGGAATCCAACAAGCCATCACCCACAAAAAATGTCCAACTCCTCAAGAAGGTATGAGCATAAACATGGTTTTGTAGTGGACGGAAAGAGGACCTCCAAAAAACCTCAAACAGCCAAGAACACACCAAAATGCCTCCTAGAAGACATCAAAACCACACCAAACTGAAATAGATAGAAACGCCATCACCAATGAAGCTCAACTACACCCTTTGAATGAA